>JASANF010017209.1:0-44038 GCA_030248245.1 Trissonchulus sp. WLG1_4
TTTTTGGCCCAAAAGGGTGAAAATTGCGTCACTTTTATTCCTGTACAGTTTCAGTAATTAAAGCATCTAGGATGTTACCTTAAATCTATTGTTATCTTAAAGGAACGTGAATGGGTATGTTATACTTACAATAATATATATTAAAGTTGAATGTTTACTTGGCTGACCACATAGCAATTGTTAAATAGTACTAAAATTTTGGTCAGGGAAATTTTTCCCCCCATATAATGGGGGGAAAAATATCCCTAGGGAAATTTTTCCGGGGGGAAAAATTTCCCTAGGGATATTTTTCCGGGGGGAAAAATTTCACGGGGGAAAAATTTCCCTGTGACAGGGGATACCCAAAATGTTCCTGCTGCTGCATGCAAGTGTAGGACTGAAACAGTCACCATCGCTGGCAAAACATGTAGTAGTTTTAAAAATGGTTCAAACCCAGTGATGTTTTTCTAAGCAACGATTGCTACATTCAATCAAAAAATCTACGTGATCTTGCGCAAACCTAAATAAACTAACGCTATTTGACTTGCACGTAAACATAATCTGCTGTACTCTCATATTCAGAGTGTTTACGTGTGCTAATTAGCTTATGGTCGAGTTTTTAAGAATTTGTTAAGTTTTGCTTTATTTGGAAAAATTTGGCATTTTTTAGACTCGGCCCGCACCGCGAAATTTCCTCAAGGAAGAAACTCTAGGCTCAATCTGATCCTAGGTTAAAGTTAACTCATTTATCAGCCAACTTGGATCTGGGTGAAGCACACATCCCTAGCAGTCCAATTCTTTCAACACTGTGGACATCATTGTCCAACTGTACCACGACAACTTTTACCTCAGCGCCCACTTATTCACTTGACCAAGGTGACTAGTAAGTTACTAAGTCACAATTCGTCAGAAAAATTTATCAACATTCAACTGATTCTACACGCTTTTATTACTACCCAAACAAATTGCCACGAAATCATTACAGAAATAACAACAATTATAGAAAAATATTTTATTTAATAAATACAAATAACAGATGCAAAAACTAATGAACATTCACTGACCAATAATAAATAGAGATTCTACAAAGAGATGACAAAACGACGCGTTAATATTTCTTCTTCCTACTGAGCTTTGAACACAAGCCAGCACAACCGGAGCATTTATTCAAGCTTAAGGCCTTAAGGGAGGGGCTACCTGTAAAAGTGAAAATTTTAGGTTTTCCGATTCGCTTCAAATTTGCACACAATGTAGCGCCAGGGAGGGCGCATCGCAGATGTAACAAACTGGAACCAATGCTTTTGCCAATTTTTTACTAGGGGCTCCCAAATTTTCGATTTTACGTGTAAATCATGGCGCAAAAAAAGTTTTTGGTGGCTGCAAAGCATCGCTTTACTTGAAATTTTTGTTAACACTGACGAAGCTGATTTTTAATCGACAGCCTAACGTCATATCTCAACCTATATGATGATGATCCATATTTTTAAATTTTTACCCATAAATTGAGCTGTGACGCCAAATGTAAAATCACTCAAATTTGGTGAGTCCAAAAAACGGCCATTTTTTAACCTTTCGCCCTCGATTTTAACAATTGAAAATACATATCAAAAATCGGGATCATACGATTTTGCGCTTACATGTGGGCTACTACTATGCCAATGGAGCATGAACGGGCGCATTCTATTTTCACACTGCCTCCTGCATTATTTCACACAATGCAGTAGGTGTAAGTGAGCGTGTGCGCCCGCTCAAGCTCCATCGTGTGAATAGGCCTTTACTCACAAACCCCCAAACCTTTATGGGGAAGCTCACACAACCCCCCACCATTCCCCCTAAAATTACAAAAAACAAAAAAACAAAAAAAAAATTCATACTCGGGACACAAGCCCCCCCCTGCCTAGACTTCACCTATTTGCACTGGCGTACTCTTTGGTGCTGAGAAATGTCCACGAAACCAAAAAAACAAAAACACGAAGGGGATTTTTTGTTTTTTTCAAAGCCATAGCTCGCGTTACAAATTAATCCAACGTCTTTTTAGAGAACAATATCTTTCCTAAATTATCCATGCATTGAATTTACCTGTATTTTTTTCATAAAAGAAGTCCTTTAATAATAATAATTTTTAAAAAAAATCCCCCGGTAAGGTTTTTGACATGTTTAAAATCCCCAGGCATGTCCCCCACTTTTTGTAACTAGTCATTTACTGGGAAAATAGCTGAAAAGCAACGCACCAAAATGAGAAATGTCCGCGAAACCAAAAAAAAAAAAAAATTACAAGATAAAAACAAAACACTGTTAAATGCTCAAAAAATCAGAAAAAAGTCGAAGATGTAAGTACGAAAAATGAAAATATGCAAAAATTTCTCATTTTTAAGCAAAAATCGTTTTTGTGAGTTTAGGTCTCATGGACGTCACAACTCCCCTGTATGAATGTACAAAGCAGGCCGACTCATACCACAAATGCAAGTCTTGGTTGCAATTTCGATATTTTTTAACAACGCTTCTAGCTGAACTGACAACAACCAGCTCACATGCCATCGGCAATTTACAACAAACAAAACACACCCACACCCACATACGTCAAGTAAAACGAGCAAAATTTTGTGGGGCCACCCACCATTTTGTGATCTAAAATACCCTAAATATCACAAATTCCCACTTTGACATCAGTAAGGATACGAAACAGTTAAGGTTGTAGTAACGATTTCGACGATATGACTTTGACGCAAGTTTTTGCAGGGATTTTTAAACTCACAGCAAAGACGTAATATTTTTCGTAAACCAAAAAAAATTGTTTAAATGTTATGAAATTCCCAGTTTTAACATGCACATTTTTTTATTTGTGTACGTACATTCTGGGGCCTGTTGCTCAACTTTACAAGTCTTACAATTGTAACAATTGTAAGTGAAAAATCTGGTGATTCGTAATGAATTTATATAATGAATTCGTAACGAATCACCCGATTTTGCACTTACAATTGTTACAATTGTAAGACTTGTAAAGTTGAGCAACAGGCCCCTGATCTAGTTTCATAACATTATAGTTACTATGGTACTACTTTACTAGTCGCTTCAAAAAAAGCTTTCACTGAAATCTAATGTAAAGAGATCGTCGAAATCGTTATTATCATCTTAAACGGTTATCGGTTAACCAGGTTAATATTTTCACAAACCGTGCCCATGCCTGCGTACATGTAACATTTGCGATGTGGATAACTGTGCAAATGAGAAAATGTGTGGAGACGGGGGGTGGATTACACCCATAATACTATGCTGTTCGGATTAATGACTAAAATTACATCGCTAAACCGCTACAACAAACAACACCTATACATTGACAGAATTAGGGACAATGTGAAAATAAGAGCAGCACCAAGACACTAACAGTAACACTTTGCTTTGGCACAACAGTGATCCGTTGAGGAAGTAAAGCTAATGCAAATGATAAATTGAGTGCAGTCAGGGAGTGTGAGCGGCCTGTGGCTTGGAGGGGGGCAGGTCCCCGGGCCCCACGTCGACCCTGGGCACGCGCTCCATCAGGCTGGCCAGCACCTTCTCCCGGGCCTCCAGGGTCGCCGGCTGCACGGTCCGCTGGATGTCCGTGGGGATCTTGGCCTTGGGCCTGTCCTTGGCCCCACTCCTTGCAACCTCGGGGGAGGGCGGGCGCAGGGGGTAGCCAGAGGCCGTCAGCGAGCTGAGCAGGGGCACGGGGGGCGCGGGGGGCACGGCCTTGCCCTCCCCCTCCTTCTCCACGTCCACCAGCAGGTCGGGCTTGCAGGAGGGGACCAGGGCGAAGGGGTGGGGGCTGGAGTCGGGCAAGTCCACGCTGCAGGTCTTGTAGCCACGGGCCTGGTGGCGGGCGGAGGGCTGGGAGGGGGCCGCGGGGATGTTGACCGTGTGCGCTCGCCCCATCACCGTCCCTCCACTGCTCGGGCCCACTCGCGACCCACTGGTGGACTCCGGCCTCAGCGGCAGGGTGGCTGTGGCACAGTCGAGCACGACCTCGAAGGTGGTGGCCGTGGAGTCCGGAGGCGGGGACTGGGGGCTGGAGTCCGCCGGGGAGAGACTGGCCGTGCTGCCGCTGCTGCTGCTGCTGGCTGCTGACGAGGCGACTGCCCTGCGAGCGGCCCGGGCGGCGGTGTCCACGACCAACTCCTCGGCGCGCTCGCGACACACCTGCTGCACCACCGCGCCCTCGAGGGCCTGCCCCGCCCGCCGCCGCCCGTGCCCCTTGGCCGCCCGCAGTCCCCGTTTGGCCTGCAACACCCGCTCCCGCTGCTGCTGCCTCTGGCTCTCCTGTTGCAACCGGCGCGTCTCGGCCTCGCGCTCGATGGCGTCCACCCTCTGCTGGCTGTTGGGCTCGATGGTGTTGATCTGGGAGCAGATCTGGGCCATGGGTCCCTGGGGGTCGGGGGCGCAGCGGGTGGGCGCGATAGTGTGCACGGCGTTGGCAATGGAGTGCAGGAAGGGACTCAGCTGATGGCCGATGTGCGCGATCCGAGTGCAGTCCTCCTTCAGCCGCACCACACGCCCGATGTGGCTCTGAAACACACAGCATAGCCCAGTCAGCCCACACAGCCTAGACCAGTGCACAATCTACACAACCTAGAATCCACACAACCTAGACAGCCATCTACACCAAGCACAATCTACACAACCTAGACAGCCTCACCACACAACCTAGACCACTGCACAATCCCAACCTGTACCAAGCACACAACCTTGATCACTGTACAATATACACAACTTATACTAGTGCACAATCTACACAACGTAACGCAGACGAGTGAGTGACTGACATGGAAGATGTGCTGTTCGTGGCGTATCCTGTCCAGCTCGTCCTCCCAGAGCCGACTGAGACTGGGCTGTGCCTGTTCCACGCTGAGCGAGTGGGCGGCCAGCTGCTGCTCCAGCTCGCAGCACTCCCCCAGCAACTGACCCAGCCGGCTGTCCCGGACCAGGCAGCGTCGCAGCGTCAGGTCCCGCTGCAGCTCCTGCGCCTCGCAACGGATCTGGCTGAATCGCTCGCTCAGCTTCTGAAATAAACTCACGTCTTTACAACATGATACTTGACTCTCTCTAGGCAGCCGGACGCGGACTCCGACACCTGGAGTTTTGCCCAGGGTTCCCTATCGGCATTGACGGGTTATAAAACATTGCAAAGAATAAAACATATACAAAGTATAACCATTTATGTTGCCGCCGGGATTCCCCACCGGGTTTACGTTCAAGACCTGTTGTGACTCTGAGACAAAGACCAACGTATGACACTCTTCCTTTCCTATTATCACCATGCCATGTAGCGGCAATACAATGCGGAGTCTAAAAAAGCTACTTTATGTTAAAACTGTCCAACAAACAATTTCCTTAGTATTTATTTTATATTTAAGTTATCGTGCGGGGCGGCAATGGCAGCTGAGGGCCTGAGGCAAGCCAAATAGAGCGAGTGTCACACCTTATATACCTATCATACACTTTTACTCAGACACCCCCATTCTGTTTATCATAGGGTGTTTAAAGAACACAGCAAATTATTGTAACCAAGAGAAGTTAACTGAGTTGAGCGTGTATACTAACTTTCAGCGTGGAATCGCTAGCGGCGAATATTTGTGCAAAGGATGAGCTTGTGTGTGTGGGTGTGGGCGGGGTAGACTCTGGGCCGGGGCGCCTGAGCCGGGCGTACTGGTGGGCCAAGGAGGCGCGCGAGGAAGCGGGAGAGACATCGGTGCTGGACGGCTGCGGGGCCGAGGGCACTCTGAAACATACCACAGTTGTTATACTGATGCTACATTTACAGCACTTTTTAAGGTGGCGCTCCTGAAATGTGGGTTTTGGCCATTAGTTTGAAAATGCGCAAAAATAATCATAGATTGTAAGAACAAAACTTGTTCAGGCTTGAATTTCCATTAATTTGATGTGCACATTACATGAAAAATTTCTTGAAAAGTTTTTAGCTTTTTTCAGCAAGAAAAATATATTTTCACGGAAATGGCCTCCCAAGCCACTGCATTTACACGTATATAATGATTTTAGACGATTGAAAAACACTAGCAGCTGTGTTTTACTTGAACATACTTAAAAATTTTCGGTGTTTTATTAAGAATGGTGTAATTTGTTGGTGAAATAACGCAATAGTTTCTGCATGAAACCGAAATATAGTGCGTGTGAATACAAACGCCAATTTTCGGCTTGCTATTTTAAAAATTTGGCTGAACGAAAAAAGTTAAAATTTAGCACATGAATGCAACGTGACGTCTTCGAGAGGTCGTAAAAATTGATTTTTAAGAAAACGCTGGTGTTTAAGAAAACTAAAACAGCTAGTTACTTGTGAAGAGAAATCTCAAGCCGAAATTCCACTCACATACTTTGCTCTGCAGTGAGTGCTAATTTATATCAATCAACTTCGTACTGGCATACTAGTAGTGTTTTGGCATACTTTTACACCAGCTTGCTATGGTGCATCAAAAATTAGTCTCAGACTGCCGTTTTTGCAAAAGTCATATTTCAGGAGCGCCACCTTGAAGTCGGTGATCGGAAGATCTGTTCATGTTTGCCGTATGTACCCTTAGATTAGGCTTCAGGCTTGGGCTTAAGCTTAGGGATCCGGCATTTGCTATTTCTCCTCTGATCACCCACGTTAAGATACCCAAACCTTAGCTTAATATCGCTTGACTACTCACCACTATAACTGCGTAAATTTTTTCACTTTATTACTTCTATTGTCGAATTTCACTATTTTAATTTCTGCACTTCGCTTCTTATTCATCGTGCCTGATACGCGTACGTCGTCTACAAACTCCTACGCTCTCTTGATTAATAGTACAACTTCTTAAGGTTTAAAAACTGCGTAAAACCCCGTTCATACTTGTCCTTGTTCTTTAAGCAATTCCAAGAAAACTACTAGGCCAAATGTGACAAATTTGTGTCACACCACTGTTGAACCCCAAACTGGTGCATATGCAAAAAAGTAGCCAATACCATTCGGTCAATTTTTTACAGCAACTGATCAAATTTTGTCCTTATCCCTGTCTCTACGCTCTTAAGGATAATTAGAATGAACCGAACTATATTCGTCTTTTAGTACTGCTGGTAAGATTGCTAAACATGTTGTGGTCCACAGTGGCAGAGTTATATAACCGGTTTTTGTCCATCAGGCTCAGGTGGTCAACTTAGCCAGTGCCAAAACCGTACATAATATTATGTGCTACGAAAGATTGATGCCGTCAAGAGTACATAATAGGATTCTACTCTTTATCTGTTATCTATTATCCTATTATGTACTCTTGATGCCATGGAACGTGTTCCGAAAAGTTTTATCAAACAATTATGTGATCTGACGCATAACCAACACTGTCAGAGTGCCGGTAGACCACTAGTCCAATCATACTATTCCTACTGCATACTCTCGCTCAGGCTACGACAACTAACGGACAACTTGACCTGCATACCGATCAGTAGACAGATGTGTCTGCAGTTGACTGACGGCAGATAAGTAGACCGACCGTAACCCGAGAAACGATTCAAGAGCTCTAAAACACAGCAATTCTTGACAATTTAGCTTATTGATAGTGGTAGGTAGTTGCATTCTCGACGCTTTTCGTGCCAATTAAAACTTTGTGCGCGCAGAACTCAAGTCAGGGTAAGAGAAAAATGAGCAAGAATTTTTAGTTTTAAAATTTTTAGTAACGTGGAAGTCAAAATGCGCATGTGTTTTTCTCTCCTTGAAAATCTCATATAAATTATGGGTATGGGTAAGATAGCACTTTTGGATAACCGCCTTTACCGATTTCTCAAGAAACAGATAATAAATAGTTATTCAGAATAAACCAAGCAATGCTGTTTTGCATCAGTTTGAGGGCAGCTTTAAGTTGTTTTTGGTGCCTGGGACTATATACCTTGGGCAACCTTCAATTAATTGTGTGCCAAACTTCTAACAACAGATATCAATAGTAATTCTGGCACTTTCGACACAATATGAAAACCATTGACAAAGTCTAGACACTGAACTAGCTAAGCTAAGCAAAGTGAGCCTGATTGTGAGTTTGTGAACGTGTGAGAATTATACGTAGAACAGACTGACTGGGAAAACTCCTGTTTATAGTTGGTCTGGAGCAGAGCGGAGTATTTGGGCTTGCGGTCCTGGTTCTCGCTGATGATTGCGTTGATGCGTCCCATCAGAGTCTGCAACACCACCAACACTGTCTCTTACACTCGACCACACCTGATTGATACACCAAAAAAACCTACAGTTTGCCAAAAAAATGCTGCTTTATTTAGATTGAGAAAAGTGAGAAATCTCCTACGCCCCCCCCCCCCGGAAAAAGCGAGAAAGCTCCTACCGCCCCCCCCCTAACAAAAATTCCAACCTGCCGCTGGCAATATGTCTAACAAGCTAATTATTTCAATCAGGCTCACATAGCCCAGATCCAGGAAATCGAGTTTGCTGGCGGAGGAGGCGAAGATGGAGGCGATGAGCAGATAGAGCTGGACGGTGGGGAAGACGGAGGCCAGGTGGGCGATGCTGTCGCGGAAGTAGTCCTCGCGTTCCTCCAGCTCGCTGAAACAAACAACACACCGCTGGCACATTTTTAGTGGGGGGGGCGCCCTCCCATTTGGTCCGGAGCCCCCCCCATTTCAGATGGGGTGCACCCCCACAGCCCAAAATTTTTTCCGTAACGATGTTTTAGCGACTTTTTAGCTGTAGCGATGTCTTGTACGTCAGGTTTTTTGGTCGTTTTTTTGCTAAATTTAGTATCAGTGTAGCTATAATAACGTATGAAATCGTAACATTTACGTATAATAACCAACTTTTCGTGTAAAAATAGTGTTTTATGGTGAATTTGGTGCGCCCCCCATAAAATTTTGCCAAAAATATGCCAGAACACTGCCCCTCCCCCACACACACACACACGGCACACACATACAGAGACACACACATACGGCACATACACACACACCTTTGAATGTGTGCCAGCAGCGTGTCGCGAACGTGGTGTATGGCGTCGATCATCTGCTGGGCGAGCTGCTGAACGGCCGTCTGTTCTCCCTGGGCCGAGCGACGCACCTCCTCCAGCAGCGACTTGTGCACCACCAGGTTGTCGCCCAGCTCCCGGTGGAATCGCTTCAGCTTCTGAAACACAGAGGACATCGCTGCATGCAGTGCTCTCATGACGTCACAGTTAATGTTCCTTTAGAAGTGCACACCCTTTTGCAGTTGGGTGTGTATGCCAGATGGGCTAGCCAATTTGTTTCTATTCATACCTTGCCCACTTGCTCCAATCGTTCACAGCCAAATTCATAGGCCACGTTCAGATCCATATAGTGCGGACGAGATTCTCTGAAACAACACAAACACACACACACACCGTCATTGCGACAGGCAACCCCTTTTTTATAGTATCACTTGACACACTGCACGTGCACATAACCTATAACCTATTTCTCTACCCTACCCTTACACAACGACAACACAGACTGCAAACCTTGAAGCCCCAGGAAAACCTAGGAGTGCTAAGAAACTGCCCAGTAGACGTCTTACAGTACCTACGGCCTACGGCATACCGGGCTCATCGGCTGGCGTATATAGACTATAGAGCCTGATCGGCAGCCCGTCAGAAGAAGAAACCTATTTTTCTCCTCTCCTATCACTGCAAATAAATTTGCACTCTTTGGCTGAGACAGTTTCGGGCACCGAAGACTAGCCACGCATACTCTTGCCAGTCAGCCAGCCTCTTCTGAGACACTTACAGACTAGCGTTGCGGAAACAGTTGATGCACTTCAGGGTTTTGGTATCAGAAGCGAACAAAATGAACGGCTCTCCGTGAACTTCTGAAACATCAAATAACAGACACACCAGTGACCACACCACTATCATTGAGGAATGGCTGCAATTGAAGCGGTCAGGCTAAGGTTAGTCCAATTATTATTCACGCAATATTGCTAGCAACACATTACACAGCGTCTATCACGTTCTCTTCCGCGTATAATAATGGCTATACATATGACATTGAAAATTATAACATTGCGCAAACGAATGGAGTTCGTATATAACGTGATCAGCATGTAGCAATAAGCAGTCTTGAAACTCAATGGAACTTTTGCAAGCAAGCTCAATTATCACTGGTGATCCGTGGAACATTGACGCTGTTAGTTAGCTGAGGCTTGTTAGTTATGTTAGTTGAGGCTGGCGGCTGCCGCTTTCATCTAATGAGAGTGTGGTGTGTACCGCATCTTGTGTTGTTGCCGAAGCCCGTGCGTTCCTCGAGCGGCACTATCTTGTGACTGGCGAACATCTTGGCCTGGTGCGTGTGCTCCTTGCAGACCGAGCAGAGGGCTTGCTGGCATGTCTCGCAGAAGTACATCGGCTGGATACACTAAACACACACACACACACACACAGTTATTCTTCCGGACGCTGGTTCAAAATTTGAATAAGTTACCCTATGATCATTTGCTACACTAATGATGATCTAATACTGCCATAATGCACTCACGCGGTCACAATTGGCACAGACATCGGCCTTTTCGTTGGCTGAACTGACAAAAAAGTTCATCAAACGATCTGGCTTCAGCGGATGAACAGTCAGGTCCGTGACAGCCCTGGAATAATAGCAGAAACTAACATAACGTGCCGTAACCATGTATGGGCCTGGGGCAGTGGGGCGAGAAATTAACTTCACCCCCTCCCTCCCCCCCCGAATGTGTGAAACGTAGCTCAGAAGCAATATTAGACGGAAAAGTTGCTCCCTTCCGCCCAGAATCTCCCACCAGTGCCTTATGGCTTAAGACCATGATGCTTGAAAAAGTTTTTTTTGCTAGCGCTGAAGTAAATGTTAGCAGGTCTAACACTGTATTGGGGGGCCGGCTAGGTTCGGTCTAGACAGGTGAGCACGCTCTGTCTAAAAAAACCACGCTAATAGCCTACCAGATGTTCACAGTTAAAAAATGTGACTGGCAAACAGAAATATCCACATTAGAACATGAGTTCTAAGTTGAACCTGAAGCCCGACAGAGGGTGCAGTGATTAGTATACAGGATACATCTACCATGGTGTCAAACTAGACGAAAAATTGGTCCCAAAGGCTGAGTGAAACTGCACTTTTTTCGAAAACTTTGCAAAATTTAGGGATTTTTGGTGCAATTCATTAGTTCATGACCCGTGAAAGTCAGATCACGTACTCGTTACATCGTCAAGTAGTGGACTGACTGACCCGCAAATAGAGCACTGGATAGTGTCCTGCTGCTTGGTCTGGCAGACGCAGGCGGAGCAGAAGACGTGTCGGCACTGGAGCGAGCAGGGCTCGGCCAGTAGCTGGGAGCAGATGACGCAGTGCAGGGGGTTGTAGTTGAGTCCGTTCAAGCAGTCCCCGCCCACGCCCTCCAGGTTCAGCAGGTCCACGCCCAGGCAAATCACTGACTCCCCAGACATCTCCATCAACACGCTGCTAGCCCTCTGCCATCGCTAAAAAACCTGTCCACAGTCAGGGGCATAGATGTATACTCTCTCATATAGCGGGGCGGGGAAAAACCCACCCCATTTTTGGGGGGAAAACCCCACCCCGGTTCGGAACTTGGGTATGTGGTACAGGTCTAAAAAATTGGCGTATATATAGTACAGTCCCTGTAGGCAAACGTATATAAGCGGTATCCAAAAGGGTCTCGCTGGTATATATATACTCTTCATGAGTTAAAAATTGGAGCCCCCCCCCATTTTTAACGAATGGTAAAAAAGGTAAAGGTAACCCGCGGATAGATTGTATAAATCCTTTGGCGTGTCCGCCCTCGGGTGCGGTGCTCATCTCCGTTACAAAGTCCTGGAGCGTCAGGGGTGCCACTTCAAGAGTGACTACTCCGTGGAGAGGGGGCCAGCCCCTCACACAGGAAAACCAGGAAATCTGAATTTTTTGAAAATTTGTATATATCTGTTACGGATTTTTCAGATGTTTTTTACCCTTTCCATTCAGAGACATTTTACAGACTTTCAGACAAATTTCAGATAAATTCAGAGGAAATTCAGAGAACTTCACCCAGAATTCAGAAACTCTGAATTTTATCTGAAAAATGTTACAGGCTTTTCAAATAAATTTCAGATATTTTTTACACGAGTTTCAGAGAAAATTCACGTGTTTTTTACATCTGTAAAGATCAGGTAAATTTTATCTGAAATTCGTGTAAAAAGTATCTGAAATTAATCTGAAAAACCAGTAACATGTTTTTCAGATAAAATTCAGAGTCTCTGAATTCTGGGTGAAATTCTCTGAATTTTCCCTGCATTTCTCTGAAAATTATCTGAAATTCCTCTGAAAGTCTGTAAAATGTCTCTGAATGGAAAGGGTAAAAAACATCTGAAAATTCCGTAACCGAAAAAATTTCACAGAAAATTCAGATTCCTGGTTTTCCTGTGTCAAGACATAATGCCCTACACGGAGCCCTGTTACCTTCCCACGTCACTGTGGTACCCATTTACCGACCAGATGAGGATGGACTGCTGGGTTGGCAGGAGCAAAGCACCCGTATTCATAAAAGTGCAAGCTCGGCTTTTTATCCGAGCTTTGAGCAAGCCCGGCTTAAAATCCCGGCTTTTCGTATTCATAAAACCAAGCTCGGCTTTTTATCCAGGCTTTTTGGTATTCAGAAAAGCTGGGATAAAAAGCCGAGCTTATGGTATTCAATACAGGAAGAATGTGTTTGAATGTTTTTAACATGTTTTTGCACTTTCGATTAACATGCTTTTAACATGTTTTTAACATATTTTAACATGTTATTAACATGGTTTTAACAGCTTTTAACACGTTTTTTGAATAGTGGTAAAAACATGTTAAAACATTTTAACATAATTTAACACGTTTTTCGCATTAAATTTGCACATATTTAACATATTTTTAACATATGTTAAAAACATGTTAAATTTATGCTAAAACTTTTAGCATAGATTTAACATCTTTTTCGTATCTTTTTATAATATGCGAAAAAGATGCAAAAAACATGTTAAAATCATGCTAAACTTTTTAGCATACTTTTAGCATGTTTTTAACATATATTAAAATCATGTTAATTTTGAGTGAATTTGATGCGAAAAACATGTTAAAATGATGTTAAAATTTTTTAACATGTTTTTAACACTATTAAAAAAACATGTTAAAAGATGTTAAAACCATGTTAATAACGTGTTAAAATATGTTAAAAAACATGTTAAAAACGTGTTAATCGAAAGTGCAAAAAACATGTTAAAAACATTCAAACACTTTCTTCCTGTGCTGGTATTCATAAAAATCAAGCTCGGATTATCAAAGAATTCCGAAAATCTGGGCAAAAGTGGAGAAATGTGGCACTCCAGCCCCAGCCCTAGCCCTAGCCACCCTTGGGTAAAACACAGACACCCCACCAGCTACCCAAGTAGATCATAACAAAAAAAACACAAATATGCAATATTGCAATGTATTGGTGAATCACAGTAAAAAAACCAAGTGAAAAAACAGAACAGGTCCGGTATTCATAAAAATCAGGATAAACAGCTCGGCTTTTTAGCCATACATAAGTCTGGCTTGAAAAAGCCGGATCAAGTGCAGTTGGGGGGGGGGATAGTGGACCTATTTTTTGGAATAGAGCACCTTGAGGGAAGCATTTTTTGTAATAGAACCCCTATCCACAAATTTGGATTTTCTGAGCTATGACCCCTTGAAAATTGCATTTTCAGTGTTTTTGGACGTGAACGTAGGCCAAAGTTCGAAGCCAAAAATGGCTATAATCTTTGTTTTTGAATAGTTTTGAGTGCGTTATGATTGTTTAAGGCATCGTCTAGGCTTAGTTGGCAGGATTCTCTAGGCTAAGCTGGCAGGATTTTTTCTGAAAATGTTGATTTTTTATTGACTAAGCCTAAGCCGCATTTTAAGCCCAAGCCCTAAGCCTAAGCCCAAGCCTAAATTAAGGCCCAGTTTGAATTTGGTCAAAAAATGGACGTTTCTGGCGAATTTGGCCAATTTTTCGGCAGGAACCCGGTCAAACAGCCTTTGTTTTGATTCTAAAAAATTGTAAACAATAATCTGACACCATTTAGACACGATAAGAACGGAGAAAACAAGGACTTTGGAAAAAAATTGCGAAAACGATCCCTCACTGAGGGTTCAGATTTCGGGGGATCGTATCTCCGAAAATCCAAAAAATGAAACAGTGGTTCTTGAAGCAAAAATGCTTCCCTCAAGGTGGTCTGCTCAAAAAAATAGGTCCACTATCAGTGGCGTATCCAGGATTTCGCAAAGGGGGGGGCTGCGACCGGGGGGGGGGGTGCGGAGCAACTGCGAGCCACCGCCGATCAAAGGGGATCTGGCGGGGACGCCAACCCTCGGACCTTTGTTGAGTTTGTAATTGGAACCATCGATACCACGACACAGGTGAGTCTGCAGCAAGCACTTAACTTTGCGGGGGTCTGGGGGCGGCAGCCCCCAGAGGTTGAAGCTTTTTTGAGATTTTAACCATAGAAATTGCATTGAAAATTGCACTTTTTACATGAAATAAAGAAATGTAGTGGATCTACAGCTAGCATTTAGCAATGCAGGGGTCTGGGGGCGGCAGCCCCCAGAAGTTTTAGCTTGTTTGAGGTTTTAACCATCGAAATTGCAATGAAAACTACACGTTTTGAAGTTTTAGCTTTTTTGAGGTTTTAACCATCTACATTGCACTGACAACTGCACTGTTGACATAAAATAAACAAAAATATATAATTTCAAAATATTAAACATTATTATTTAAGCCCATGGATCAAAAAATAGGCCCAGGGGCCTATGACTTACGTTATATATAGTCAAGCGGGGAACAAAAGTCACGTCCATTTGGCGTAAAAGCCCGTTGTGTACAGCTGCGTACATAAGAGTTGGAGTGAATCTTTTTGTGCTATATGCCAGCGTAGGCTATTTTATGGCTGCGTTCAAAAATTGGGGTTTTGCGATGATTTATCGTTGCAATATGCTTTTGCCAGGTGGCTTTTTCTGATCCGTCGTCAAGAACGACCGTTTCTGATGTGTGTTGCAATTTTAGGGTTGAAAATCGACACACGAGACGCGGATACACTTGCCGTTAGCAGATCATTATTCAAAGTTCCAAATGGTCGACTGTGGCTAATTTTATGATACAGAAACTATAAATTGGCCGAAAATTGCTAATATGTGTCGTTTTTAGCGTTAAAATAGCAATTACTGCATTTTTAACGTTTTAAAACAAAGAAAACTCATCCCCCTCCCCGAAATTTGTGGCTACGCCACTGCAGATTGGTGTAATAATGCTTCAAAAATTAAAATTAACAAAAAGTGAAAAAATCGTAAAAAATATCATGTATGCAAAAAAATACAAACAAAAAAATACAAACATGTATGCAGTAAAGCAAAAAATAGTATACTTTGTATTTAATTTTGTATTTTTTACCCTATCCAACTATACAAGCATGTGAGACATTAATCAATTAGCACAGAATATGATAATAGACCTGGCATATATATAGGCATGCACAAAGAAAAAAGGTATCTAAGCCGAAAAAACATCAACAGAATGTAAAAAACTTGGAGATTTTTTAAATTTTGAAGGTAGAATTTGTCAATTGTGGAGGTATCAGAAACACTTTTGTCAGCTTTTGAAGTTTCGGAAAGGGGGGGGCTGCGACCCTCTAAGGGGGGGGCTCAAATCGCTAAGGGGGGGGCTGCAGGGGCCCCCCCCCCCCCCCCCAAAATACGCCACTGGCACCACTATACATACAAATGCATATAACACTATATATAACAACTATATATATAGAACTGTATATAACAGCCCAAAAACGTTTCAGAAGCATGTCCAGAAATTATTGTGCTTGTATTGTAGTTGACTTGTTTTATGCCCAATAAATTCTTCTTCTTCTTCTTCTTCTTCTTCAAATGCAATATCGCCAAGTCAGACAACCCATTCTGTGTAGCTCAAACTTTACTTAATAGCTTGATGTACAAAGTTTAAACTTGAAGTTAGTTTGCCCGTGAACTGACATTCTTCTGCAGCAGACAGTTTTGACCATTCCATGCTTGGCATTCTATTTGTAATCTTAAATCGTAAAAAAAAATTTCGTGATCGTAAAAAATTTTGAAAACTTCTAGCCTCATCTGAAATACCGAGACCACCCTATGGCAGGTCTCGGTATTTCTACCGAGACCGAGACCGAGACCAGCCTAGTCTCGGGTTTTTTACGAGACCGAGACCGAGACTGCCAACCCTAGTCTGGGGGCGGCAGGCCTGCAGCCCCCAGAAGCTAGCGCTTTTTTAAAATTTTGAAATAAAATTTGCATTTAAAACTTAATTTCAAGCCGCACTTGGCCAATAAAGTAGAATGATCGCGGGGGTCTGAGGGCGGCAGCCTCCAGAAGAGCGCTTTTTTAAAATTTTGAAATAAAATTTGCATTGAAAACTTAATTTCAAGCCGCACTTGGCCAATAAAGTAGAATGATCGCGGGGGTCTGGGGGCGGCAGCCCCCAGAAGAGCGCTTTTTTAAAATTTTGAAGGTAGAATTTGTCAATTGTGGAGGTATCAGAAACACTTTTGTCAGCTTTTGAAGTTTCGGAAAGGGGGGGGCTGCGACCCTCTAAGGGGGGGGCTCAAATCGCTAAGGGGGGGGGGGCTGCAGCCCACCCAGCCCCCCCCCCTAAATACGCCACTGTCCACTATCCCCCCCCAACTGCATTTAAGGTGGTAGTGTCGCCAAAGCAGTTTTGCTCATAGCCTGCAAAATGAGAACATTTTGCTTTGAAATTGTACGTTCACTGAGAAACTAGTGAAATGCCATAAGGTGTCAAATAAATACTGCCGGGCACTAGACTACCAATATCTACCAATATTTTTAACCAATCACCATTTGTGAGCCAGACATCCCACAATAGAGACATAACAGTTCAAAAAATGAAGCCAGATATCACATGTCAGATTGGCCAGCTTGTGAAGTACATGTAGGCCCGTATTCACATACTAAGTGTAACGCTTAAACTTAGTGTTTACACTTAGTGTTAGCGCTTATAAGCGCTAAGTGTTATTCACATACTTAGTGTTTATTTAAGCGCTTAGCAAACACTAACGCTTAACGTAGCGTTTCAATTTTGTATTCACATACTTAAAATTTAGTGTTTGGCTTAGAATTAAGCGCTTAAGGTGGCGCTCCTGAAATGTGACTTTTCAAAAAACGGCAGTTTGGGGCCAATTTTAGATGCACAATGGCAAGCTGGTGTAAAAGTATGCCTAAATACAAAAAATGAAGTTGATTGATACAAATTAGCATTCACTGTAGGCCAAACGTGAGTGGAATTTCGGCTTACGATTTCTTTTCGCAAGTAAGTAGCTGTTGCACAATCAATAGCTCATTTTGCTTGCCTCAACGTGATCGAGCGGTCGCAAAAAGTCATTTTTGATGAATATGATTGATATATCGAAAAACACTAAAATCACGATTTTTGAAAAACATAAATTTGGCTAAATTTTTTAGATACTATCGATTTGCCAAAAATCAAATTTTGCGACCGCTCGGAGACAACAAGATGCATTTATGTGCCAAATTTTAACATTTGTCGTTGAGCCAATTTTTTAAAATCGCAAGCCGAAAATTTGCGTTTGTATTCACACGCACTATATTTCTGTCTCATAAAGAAAGTATTGCGTTAGTTCACAAAAAAATTATACCACACTCAATAAAACACCAAAAAATTTTAAACACGTTTCAGTAAAACACTACTGCTAGTGTTTTTCAGCCTTTCAAATTCATTACATACGTGTAAATGCACTGGCTTGTGAAGGCATTTCCGTGAAAATCTATTTTTCTTGACGAAATTTGCTCAAAAATGTTCAAAAATTTTTTTATGTGATATGTACATCAAATTGAAGGAAATTCACTTCTGATCAACTTTTGTTCTTACGATGCATGTTTATTTTTGCGCGTTTTCAAAATAATGGCCAAAACCCACATTTCAGGAGTGCCACCTTAAGTTTAGGGACCTCGGGAGCTCCCTAAGCGCTAAGCGCTTAGTTAGGGGATGGTGTGGGGAAGGGATAGGGAGAGTGGGGGAGGTTTTTGGCCGCCATGGGAAGAAAGGGCATGCAATTTAGGATATATTAGTGACATTTTCCGACCAATTCGATCCATTTTGCTCGTTTAATCGCCAAAAATAAAAAATGCACTTTGTTGTCCAAATTCGTTTTTTTAAATTTTTGAGTAGAGCATCTTAATCGAAGTAATTTTTCTTCAAGAACTTCTATTTGAAAATTTATATTTTTCACGATATGCCCCCTGAAACATGTAGAGCTGATTTTGCATTTCTCAGGAATCCACCTGCTGAAAACATAGTTTACAAATTTATAGTTCGAGAAAAATATACATTATTAATAAGAAATAGTAATTTAAATAAATCTATAATCGGATTTATAAATACCAAATGGAAATGCCGATAAATAACGAATTCCGGATCCACATCAAGCAGGGAGCGCACTCCACTCCAAGCCAAAGCCAAAACTAAGCACAAAAGTTGCTAAACGCTAAGTTTAGTATAACACTAATTTTTAAGCGTTTATTTTGTGAATAACAGTTTAGTACAAATTAAGCGCTAACACTTAGCAAACGCTTAGCGTTAGTATGTGAATAACTCTTAGTATGTGAATTCGGGCCGTAATGTTTTGATGTACCATTTTTAACCACAAATAAGAAAAATGAAAAATGAAGGTTCGGTTTTCTTTTGATTTCAAAATAAGTGTCTAAATTTTTTATAATTTATCATTATTGCTGTGAGTACTTTACAGGTTACGCACAGTTTCACAGTTCAAACAGGCATTACTGCACAACTACTCAAGCAATTTGCACTAAATTTTGTGTGAATAAACTAGAGCATATGTGCTTTTACTTTGTGTAAAGAATCTGAACAAAAAGTTTTTTAATTGTGACGAAATTATCGAATGTGAATAGGTTTTCAAAGCGTCATTTTTTCGACTTTGCGAAACATATTTTTAGAATATATAAAGAACAATAATTTATCTTTCACTGAAACGGCTTTATAGTCGCGCAAAGTCGACTGCTTTCGCGACACTACCCCCTTAACCCAAAAAGCCGAAATAAAAAAATTGGCTTGCGCTCAAGCCTGGATTTTTTTCCGAGCTTTTTGGCTTGCATGAACAAATCAATAAAATCTATGTGAAAGCCGTTATTATAATCCGAGCTTGATTGTTATGAATACCATAAGCCCAGCTTTTTATCCTAGCTTTTATGAATACTAACAAGCAGAAGTTGTATGCAAAATGTGTTCTCAATAAGCAGCAAGCGCTAAAGCCCATTGGTTTATACAGTATTTGGAGTTACAATTTATGTAATAGGTAAACCAATTAAAAAATCTGCTGCGCAGCAAAACTTTATTTAAGGGGGTAGTGTCGCGAAAGCAGTCAAATTTGCGCAACTGTAAAACTTTTTCAGTAAAAGATAAGACACCGTTCTTCATTTATTTTAAAAACATGTCAAGGCAAGTATTTTCGTCAAGTTTCATCAAAATCGATGCAGCATACTGTTAGCAGTGAGGTCGCAAAGTCGGGAAAAGGTCGTTTTGAAAACCTAATCACATTCGATAATTTCGCCACAATTATTAATTTGTTTGTCTAGTTTGTTTACACAGACTCAAAGGAAATATGTTGTAGTTTATGCACACAAAATTTAGTGCAAATTGCTTGAATGATTGCGGAGTAATACCTGTTTGAACTGTGAAACTGTGCGGAGCCTGTGAAGTACTCATAGCAATATTGATAAATTGTGAAAAATCTAGACGCGTATTTTAAAATCAAAAGGAAAACGAACCTTTGTTTTTCTTTTTTCTTAATTGTGCCAAAGATTTGTGCATGGACATGTTATGTGGACTTCACAAGCTGGCCAATCTAATATCTGGCTTGATTTTTTGAATTTTTATGTCCCTATTGTGTGATGTCTGGCTTACAATTGGTGATTGGTTCAAGATATTGGCAGATATTGGTAGTCTAGTGTCTGGCAGTAATTATTTAAGGGGGCGCTCCGGGAATCGGGGGTTACATAGAAAATTGGCAAAAAAGTTGGCAAATGTCAAACTTTACTATACATATATGTAATATGGCACAAAGGAACACTGGAGGAAAAATTTCAAATCACGTGATCATGTCACGTGACTCCGAGAGCACCAAACGTGAGTGAATTTTCGGCAAACGATAACTCTGCTTATACTTTGCGTATAGTCACACTTTATATACCAAAATGTAGCTTATGTGCTTCTCTAGTTGAACATTATTTTGGTTTTTAGCTTTTAAGTAAGTTCAAGTATTTCAACACAACTGGAAAAAATTGAATCAACTTAAATTTAAACTTAACGTATCCATCCACCATTGTCTCCACACTCACAACCTTTCGCGTAGTAATTGAATGTGTCGTCACACTTTTACTTTCCCACCGTAGTTACAACTTTCTCTGCTCCATTGCCACCAAAATTTGTTTGTAAAATGCCGCTTGCATTTTCAATATTATGTTGAATCGTTTTATCCATAATACGTCAGTGCTCAGTTTAAACTTTCTATCTTTCTCTTTATGCGTCATTATCAGCAGCAGTAGAAAAAATGCTTTGTTAATGTTAGTTGGTCAGCCTCGAGGTTAACAGTTCTGAATAAATAAAATGTATTACACATAACTAATAAGTATGAAAAAATAGTTTGAAAAACTAGAGACTCTTAACATAAGTATCTGCACTTTCTTGCATTTTTACTTCATTCGCTTACAACTTGCACCTTTAGGTGAGGCCCCGCAAAAGACGTGATATAATCTACATACAAAAAGATAATCAGATAACGGTCATAAAAGAATTTATACGCAAAAATTAGGCCCCGCCTAATTTCAATAATTTAAGTTTAATAGTCATTATTTCAGTTAAAAAGTATTAAAAGCAATAAAAAATGCCAACTTAATGAAGCAAGACTATAACAGACTAATATAATTAATTAATTCATATTCACTATTTCAAAAATTTATAGAAAAAGAACCAAAACTAGGACAAAACATGAAAAAGTTGAACTTATGCATCTTTGGAACAATGTTGTGTCGTAGTCAATCGTACCACCCATCCAGAGCTAACAATATCAAGATACCCTAGTTATCTTCACTAACTCGGTAAATTTTACAATCATCTGCGAAAATCTTCAGTGTACATGAGGTTCCTACTTTTACGATATCGTTTATGTATAAATTAAAAAGGGTAGGACCCAGTACACTACCCTGCGGTACACCACTTTTGACATGAACAGGTTCGGAGAGAGTGTTATTTATGCAAACGCGTTGGGTTCGGTTTTCTAAAAAACTTTGTAGCCACCTGTGAAGTTTACCCCTCAGACCGTAGTTTGCCAGTTTGTGCAGTAGTTTTGTGTGGCTCACAGTGTCAAAAGCTTTGCTAATGTCTACATAGATGACGTCAACGCTGTGTTTACGGTCTACGTACAGTGTCCAATCATTAGTGCATTCTAACAATTGCGTTTTTGTCGATCGGTTACTCATAAATCCATGCTGGTCCCTTGTAATAATGTTATGCTCACTTAAGAAAAACTCCATTTTTTTCTTGATTATACGCTCTAAAATCTTACAGCTTATCGAGGTCAGGCTGATGGGGCGATAATTTTTTGGTAACCGACGGTCAGCAGAACCTTTTGGAATCGGAGTAACGTGTGCAATTTTCCATGCCGTGGGAACAACAGACGTTTCTAGTGATTTTTGATAAATGGTCTGCAGTGGTATTGCCAACTGTTCAGGAAAAAGTTTAAAAAAAGCAGCTGGGATTTTATCTGGACCACAGGCGGAGTTAAACCGTAACTTTTTAATGGCATTGACTATGTCTGGTCTGGTTATCATAATATCCGTCATGCTTTCAGTAAGCGCTGGGCCTACTGGTGGTAAGTCACCGTCGTCGTCAATAAAAACAGATGCAAAATGATCGCTGAGAACTTGTGCTTTGTCGTAATCTGTGTCAATGTCCTTATTCGCAACTCTAAAAACTGGCATTGATTGTTTAGTGCTCAGTCGAGAATTGACGTGTCTAAAAAATTTCTTATTGTTTGCGTCTATAAGTAAATTTAACTCTTGTTTTTTTGTATACTTAGAAATGGCTGCTCGACATCTATTTACAGCTGCTCTATACTGGAAATACTCCGTCGGTAGTACACATTGTTTCCTATATAGTATACGCTTGTTTGAAAGAAGTTTTCTGATGTATACTGGGTATCTAGTCTTCCTACTGAATTTTTTTTGAACCTTTTTTGGCACGTATAAGTCAATCAAATGTTCCACGTACAATGAGAAAATGTGCCACATAGAGTTGACATTTTCACAGCTTGTAAAAAGATTATACCAATTGGTCAATTCAAGTTCAACAAGCATACCTAGTTTATCGGCACATTTCCAATCATAATAATAATTTATAGCTTGATCCAGCGAGATAAAATCAGAGTTAACATTAAATATAACAACTGCATGGTCACTATTTGCTAAGGGTGGGTTTACAACCAAATTTTCAATTAAATGCGGCTCGTTTTCAAAAACTAAATCTAAAATTTTATTGCCTCTTGTCGGGGTAAAAACCTTTTGATCCAGGCCATGGAAAATAAATGAGTAAACAAAATCGTCTTGCTGATATTTCGATGATAAAGTAAGCGGATCCCACTTAATGTCCGGCAGATTTATATCCCCAGTTACAACTAGTGGTAAATTTAATCTACTAAGCTTATCTAATAAATCCTGCAGCGGTCGTAACATGTACACACAGGTCACACTAGGTCGGTAGATACATGCAAAAAGGATCGGGATTTTAAATTTAACACGGACACAAATGACTTCCAAATCTGACGAGTTCATATTGATAGTGTGATGTTTGGCAGTAATTATTTGATACCATACAGCGTTGGACTAGCTTCTCATTGCATGTACTACTTCAAAACAAAAAGTTCTATTTTCACAGCCTATGAGCAAAACTGCTTTCGCGACACTACCCCCTTAACCCTAAAACACAGCGGCTAGTGTTTATCAATCGTCCAAAATCATTACATACATGTCCAATGCACTGCCTACTGGCTTGTGAAGCAACTTCGGTGAAAATCTATTTTTCGTGGTGAAAAAAGCTAAAAAATTATCTGATATGGGCATCAAATTTCTAGAAAATTCATTTCTGAACAACTTTTGTTCTTATGATGTATGCTTCAAACTTTGGTCTGCGTTCATTTCCCAAAACACTGAAAATGCAGTTTTCAAGAGGTCATAGCTCAGAAAATATAAATTTGTGGATAGGGGTTCTATTACAAAAAATGCTTCTCTTGAGGTGCTCTAGTCCAAAAAATAGACGCCCGTACGTGCACGTGTGCCTACGGCAAAGCCCGATTCACACGGTGCAATTTTGCCGCTGCGATTCTGACGCAAAATGCAAGCCGCAGGTTGTCGCACACGAAACGCAGCGTCTGAGCAAACGTTGCGTCTCGCAAACTATTTTGCTGCGTCTTTACTGTTTTAAAAATATGACAAACAGCTTTGCGAATATTGTTGAAACCAACACGTCTGCAGCATTAAAACGCACTGAAATCGCAAGCCGAATCGCAGTCTTGCGTTTAAAACGCACATAAAATGCTGCCTTTGTTCATACAGTGCGTTCAGCGGCAAAATCGCAGTAAAATTGCAGCGTGTAAATCGGCCTTAAGCGTTATGCTAACTCTGGGACTAAGCCTGAGCTGAGTTTTAAGGAATTTTGTACACGCAGACGCACGCTTGCAAGTTATGAGCATGAGCCTTGCTGAAACAAGGAAATCAAATTTTAGGGAACAAACGAGAAAATTACTCAAACTTTTGTTAAGCACCTAAGCCAAGCAACTTTTTGTTTGAATTCACACTATTTTTAGTTGAGTTTTTCTCGTCTGATACAGCATATCAACAAAAAAATCATAGCTCATAGCTTTATTTGTACAGTATTGCTTGGCGGCACAAGTTAAAAGTTAAAAAGTTAAGTTAATAAGTTAAAAATTGAAAAATCGGAAGCTGACAGCCCCACTATGTACATAGTTAAGGGGGCGCTCCGGGAATCAAGGATTTGGGCCGTATTTTTTAAAAACAGCCGAAATGACCTATCATTTTTGAAGGAAAGTTGCCCAAAATACTATTTCTGATGTTTTGACGTGCATATCTCCATAGCAAAAAAATTGGAAAAAATTGGACAATTTACTGATTTTATTCGACTTTTACACAAATTCATCAAGTAAGCCAGTGCATCAACGCTTTTTGAGGTTTTCCAATCAGTCGATACGTAGATTTTATTAGTCGTAATGAAAAATTAAAACAATTTCATTGCGTTCTGTGCAAAAAAATCGCGCAAGAAACCATTTTCAGAAGCAGCAGACTCAAATATAGGCTATGTGAATACAAAACCAATTTTTCGGCATTCGATTACAAAATGCTGGTAAGATATTTTTCTACAAAATTTTACACAATTATAGCCTTAGGCCTGCGAAGTTGAACAATTTTTTGAGATAAAGCTTAGAAATTTTTTTATATGAATTTTATTGATCAGAGTTCGACTTCGAAAACACATAATGACATTTCTTATCCAAACCCGACATAAATGTTAAAAACCAAAATAATGTTCAACTGGAAAAGCACATAAGCTACATTTTGGTATATAAAGTGTGACTATACGCTAAGTATGAGCAGAGTTATCGTTTGCCGAAAATTCACTCACGTTTGATGCTCTGGGAGTCACGTGACATGATCACGTGATTTGAAATTTTGCCTCCGGTGTTCTTTTGTGCCATACTACATATATGTGTAGTAAAGTTTGGCATTTGCCAACTTTTTTTGCCTATTTTCGATGTAACCCCCGATTCCCGGAGCGCCCCCTTGAGGAAAACTTCAAAAAGCGTTGATGCACTGGCTTACTTGCTGAATTTGTGTAAAAGTCAAATAAAATCAGTAAATTGTCCAATTTTTTTCAAATTTTTTGCTTTGGAGGTATGCACGTCAAAACATCAGAAATAGTATTTTGGGCAACTTTTCTTCAAGAATAATAGGTCATTTTGGCTATTTTTTGAAAATACGGTCCAAATCTTTGATTCCCGGAGCGCCCCCTTAAAGTTTATTTTCTGTGGACCAGGTTTCTATTGACGTAATTTCAACTGCACAAATTAGCAGAAATTTAGCACTAATTTTTAGGAAAAGTTTTAAAATTTGTGCTTGTGGTGGGGCTGTCAAGTTCTGTGACTTGAACATGGGCCACATTTTGAAGCAAAAAATGGCTATAATCTTTGTTTTTGGATACATAGTTAGAGTTGCGTTAGTTATCAAATTGACTTAATTTTTTGTTTTTTTGCGGATACAAATGTTTTTGCTTAAGTATAATCAAGATATATATACACCAAGCAAATACTTTGGCAAAGTTTGCAACTCTATTTGCATTTTAGCAAATTTTATGACGGCATCTAAAATGAAATTTGGAAAATTTGACTAATTTTCAAAATGACGTAGCGCAGCGCTGCCTCGACCAAATTTAACAATCTATAGCTTAAGCTGTTAGTTCTAAAATAGCAGTTTATTTACATAAAGTTATTTTCAAAGCTTTTTTAGAGCAATCAGTAAACCAGCAATGACATGAGGGACAATTTCTCAAAACAAGACTCAAAACGGGCTACTATCATATTTTGATAAATTATATAATACCAAATTAAAACTAGCTACTCTATTGGCTTACAGTTCAGTAAGCCAACGTGGTAGCTAGTCTTAACATTGGAATCTTACATAGAAAATGCTCTAGTTGTTTTGTGATGCACTTTATAAAGTTATGTTCTCTTTACCCATAGTGTATAGAACTGTCTGAAAATTGGGTCACTGCAATTATGAAACTACCGCCTTAAATTGAAGACAATTATCTGCATTTTTTGTTGAATTTTTGTTAGTGGTGGCCAACTTATAGTTATTTTAATTTTTATCGAATGTGACATTTTAAAAAGCCTATCATATTAAGACAAATCATAAAAATTATAAGAAAAAATTTCAATAAATGGGCACCTCCATATACATCTGCTCTAATAGTTTGCAAAGTTTCATGCGGATTGGTTTTCGCATCTTTCAAATGCTAGAGTCAACTCAAACACTGCGGTTGGAGCAACCACGTTAATAAAGACTGTTGAAGCCACTTGTTTTAACTGCCGCAAAATAGGCCACACTTCACGAGTTTGCAGAAACAAAAAGTTCCTGGTCGGACTCTGACAAAGAATGACAATCTGATGACCCCGAAAATGAGAATACAATTGTACATAATTATATTTGTACTTCGACCATCAATGACCCAATAATTACAATGCCTAAAATTAATGGTACAGCAGTATTGATGGAAGTTGACAGTTGACACTGGGGCTGGTATTTTTGTCATCGACCAAGAAATTTATCAAAAACTTTTTCCGAATATTTCTCTCGCCCCATGCTAAACGAAGTTGCGTAATTTTTTGGTTAAAACGATTCCTGTTTTGCGGCGAAATTTACGTTACTGTTACCCATAATAAGCAGACGGTTTCGTCTAGGCCGCTGATAGTAGTCGAGAATGGAAAAGCGTTATTAGGCCGCAATTGCATACATTCCATAAAACTTGAATTGAAGTTGAACGTTTAGGCCATATGCTAAATAAGAACGGTGTTCGACCATTACCAGCAAAACTAGGAAGAATGTTAGAAATCAGGCATCCAAACAGTGTTACTCAGTTAAAAAGTTTTATAGGCAAGGTCAATTACTACAAAAAATACATTAAAGACCAGGCCAAGTTATTGGAACCTCTGCTGCACCTGCTGCGTAAATCAGCTGAATGGGACGGTAAGTGCTGAGTGTCAAAGTGCGTTTGAGAAGCTAAAAGACAAACTAGACGAACTAGTTTCTCCAAAATTGGTGTAGCACTTTGACCCTAAAAAAAGTCAGTGTCGCTTGTGACGCATCTCAATACGGCATAGGCGCTGCTTTATTTTATTTTGATCAAACCTGAAAAAAACAGGTACCATATGCATCGAGAACAGTATCCGATGCTGAAAAAAATTTACTCTCCGGTCGAAAAAGAGGCCTTGGCGATCATTGTTGGGCTCAAACGATCTTATGAGTACCTATTTGGCAAATATTTTACCCTAATTACGGATCATTGACCCCTAGTCACAAATTTTGGCCCCAAGCAAGCAATTCCAGTTTTAGCTGCAGATCGCTTGCAAAGTTGGGCTCTGCTGTTGGCATAATTTAGTTAGGACATACAATACAGAAGCTCAAAGTTCCACAGCAACGCGGACGCGTTGTCGTGTCCACCGGATGCGGAGGTACCAGATACAGAAGATGAGAGCAGTGCTGAATGGAATTTTGTGATCGCTGAATATTTGGATAGTCTGCCAATAAAACAAGAAGACATTCAGGAGGCGACAGAATCAGATCCAACTTTGCAGCAAGTTATAAAACTGTTAAAAAATTGGAATAAAAGAAAAAGATGCCAAACAAGTTGGACACGTCTTGGCCTGTACTTGAAGGTCATTGCATTCGGGTTCGTATTGATTACGCATTTTACAAAAAGCCTTGGTGGCTAGTATAAACTTGTAGATGCATCATCTCGTTGGCTTGATTTGCATAAAGTACCAAATACCTCATTACATAACTGCTAATAACTGCGAAGCATATTTTTAGTATTTGGTTTACCAAAATAACTAGTCTCAGACAATGCAACAAGTTTTACTTCGTCAGAGTTTAAACTATTTTGTTAAAAGAATGGAATTTGTCATACAACAACGCCTCTATACCATTCAAGTTCAAACGGAATAGCGGAACGCTTTGTCCAGACGTTCAAAAAAGGAATGAAATCTCTTGCTTCAGAGCCGTTACCTGTCGCACTAGCACAATTTCTGCTGTCATATTGATCTACATCACATTCTAGACTGGAAAAACACCGGCTGAAACAACAATTTAAATATAAGTTGAGAATCAGACTCGATGTGCTAGCCAAACCTGAGCGTAAACAGAACTCAGCAATCGATTCGCAATGTTAGTTGGACAAAAAGTCTGGCTGGACTCGCGATTACAGAGGAGAAAAAATGGATTCCAGGCACTAATACCAAGAATCTCGGAGCTTACACACTTTCGGTGAAAACAGAAACTGGAAACATTCTTAAGCGACATAAAGATCAAATAAAACCACGCAGTTTTGAAAAAACTACTCGAAATAATACAACGGAAGACCGGTTATTGTTTCGGTTCAATTCAGCACCAAGTAGTGATTTATCGTCCAAAGAACTTACTTACCTGTTCGAAGAATCCCACCTTTGCTTCTTAACGCGCAAGTTCGTAGAAGTTCTCGAAAGAAATCAGAAACTTTTACTGCTGCAACCGATTTGAAGCATCCGTCAATTTATGTAAAATACATAAAGGGGGAGTACTGTACCTAATAGAATTAACTTGTTAGTCAGATTCGATACTGTATTTAACTGTTCTTATTGTATCAATATAATACGTAACGACTACTAATCTTCGCTTGATTAATTTTAAGATATTACAGACAGTAATCTAAAAAAATGTACACTATAGCCTAGTTTCACACACCTGAATTTGCCTACACATATGTATTTTTTCAAAAATAAAGGTAAGTTTTAGTACTAAATTCCGTTGAGAAAAGTTTCAGAAGCCAAAAAGGGTGGAATTCACAAAGCGCGTTCAACTTAGACCCAGTCTAAAGTCTTAGACTAGGTTTAAAACGCTGTCTAGCTAAACAACCGTTTAAGCGCGGTCTAAGTGTAGTGACATGTGACATATGATTACTAATTAGCACGTAAAATTTGTTCTATTTTCGTGCTTTAAATTTTATTCTGTTCTATGCATGATTCACAAGCTCAGTCTAACTTGAACACTCGTTCAATTTGAACGATAGTCTAGTACTCTAGTGTTTATTTAGACTAGCTTTTTAGTTTTTGGCTAGTATAGGTTACTCTAGGTCATTTTTGAGCACTTTACTTAAGTATTTTTGCAAATTTTCAGTAGTTTTTAGTTTTGCCTAGTTTCACTTAGCTATTATTCCAGTTTTCGACCCCACCTAATCGTCGGATGGTGGGTTGAGGTTACCAGCCAGCCCCAGACAGGAAACTATACATCTCCCAGACTGCAGCTAAGCTGAAAGTAGGGACCCCCTCACCATCGGCTACAGCTCTGAACAAGTCAGTCCGCCCCCTGATTAAAATTAACGATTTTGGCGACAGCTGCATTTTGCCTGACTTTCGTCCAAGTAGCCACAGCGACAGCTGCGACGGATTGCTGTTATACCGGTAACGAACGCGTGTAAGCGAAATCGAAATAGCACTTTTTGTGCTATAGCGCTTTTTTTATGCGCTATATGCGCTATATGCGCTATAAGCGCTATGGAATTTGCTATATGCGCTATTTGCGCTATAGCGCTTTTTGGGGGTGCTATATGCGCTATTTGCGCTATATGCGCTATCAAAGGTGCTATATGCGCTATTTGCGCTATAGCGCTTTTTGGGGGTACTATATGCGCTATTTGCGCTATATGCGCTATCGAAGGTGCTATATGCGCTATTTGCGCTATAGCGCTTTTTGGGGGTGCTATATGCGCTATTTGCGCTATATGCGCTATCGAAGGTGCTATATGCGCTATTTGCGCGATAGCGCTTTTTGGGAGTGCTATATGCGCTATTTGCGCTATAAGCGCTATCGACGGTGCTATATGTGCTATTTTTTTGGATATGGATGAAACTTCTACAGAAAAATGGCCAGGGGGGATTTGAACCACCCATTGCTAGATTACTAGCTTAACGCTCTACCGACTGAGCTACGCTGGCCTATTGGTGTTTGTGTTAATTTCCCTTTAAATAGTGATGCTGATCTTGGATAGCGCTTATAGCACCTGAGGGTGCTATTTGCGCTATTTTGTGCTATTGGCTAACTTATTGAAAAGTTTTGTACTTTTTAGCACGTATACGATCCCTCAATAAACAAAAAGAATTTTAAAAGTATTTTAAAACTTTTGTTTGTGTTCTGGACGTCGATATAAAAAAATATTGCATAAATAGCGCATATATGTAGCACAACGATAGCGCATCAAAGTGCTATAAGCGCTATTTTTTTCGTAGGCTTAAAAAATAGCGCTTATAGCACCCGAGGGTGCTATTTGCGCTATTTAGGCGCTATTTTGTGCTATTGGCTAATTTATTGAAAAGTTTTGCATTTTTTAGTAAGTATACGGTCCCTCAATAAATTAGAAAAATTTTAAAATTATTTTTAAATTTTTGTTTGTGTTCTAGTCGACGATACAAAAAAATAGCGCATATAGCACAACGATAGCGCATCAAAGTGCTATAAGCGCTATTTTTTTCGTAGGTTTAAAAAATAGCGCTTATAGCATCTGAGGCTGCTATTTGCGCTATTTAGGCGCTATTTTGCGCTATTGGCTAATTTATTGAAAATTTTTGTCCTTTTTAGTGAGTATACGGTCCCTCGATAAATTAGAATAGTTTTAAAATTATTTTTAAAATTTTGTTAGTGTTCTAGTCGACGATATAAAAAATAGCGCTTATAGCAAAACGATAGCGCATCAAAGTGCTATAAGCGCTATTTTTTTCATAGGCTTAAAAAATAGCGCTTATTGCACCAGATGGTGCTATTTGCGCTATTTAGGCGCTTGGACGCTGCTTGGACTTGATTATTTCTATATTATTATGATTATTAACTCATTATTGCTTTAAACTATTTCTGGTTCTTTTCCTGCTTAACAAGTAAGTTATATATGTTTTTTGGTTTTTTCCTTTAATGATCTGTTTTTAGTAGAATATTAATATGCTGGAGAATACTTTAGGAATCTTTTTACCCTTCTAGGGTTTCATTTTGTGTAACCAATAGGAGCGAAGAATGGAAAGTTATGTTGGGTAATTGCCTACAATTTTGACTAATAGGAGCGAGGGATGGAAAGCCCTACAAACCCAACCCCGGGGGGGTGGGGGGGGGGTGGGCGCCTACTGAATCTTTTTACCATTCTAAAGGTTCATTTTGCGTAACCAATAGGACGAAGAATGGAAAGTCCTGTTGGGTAATTGCCTACAATTTCGACTAATAGGCGCGAGGGATGGAAAGCCCTACAAACCCAACAACCGGGGGGGAGGGGGGGGGTGGGCGCCTACTCAATAAATTAGCCAATAGCACAAAATAGCGCCTAATTAGCGCAAATAGCAGCCTCAGGTGCTATAAGCGCTATTTTTCAAGCCTATGAAAAAATAGCGCTTATAGCACTTTGACGCGCTATCGTTTTGCTATATGCGCTATTTTTCAATATCCTCTATCAAAACACAAACTAAAAGTTTAAAAGAATTTTAAATTTTTTAATTTTAATTGAGACATATTATACGTACTAAAAAGTACAAAAATTTTTAATTAAATAGCCGATAGCACAAAATAGCGCCTAAATAGCGCAAATAGCACCCTCAGGTGCTATAAGCGCTATTTTTTAAGCCTATGAAAAAAATAGCGCTTATAGCATTTTGATGCGCTATCGTTTTGCTATATGCGCTATTTTTTAATATCCTCTATCAAAACACAAACTAAAAGTTTAAAAGAATTTTAAACTTTTTAATTTTAATTGAGACATCTTATACGTACTAAAAAGTACAAAATTTTTTAATTAAATAGCCGATAGCACAAAATAGCGCCTAAATAGCGCAAATAGCACCCTCAGGTGCTATAAGCGCTATTTTTTAAGCCTATGAAAAAAATAGCGCTTATAGCACTTTGATGCGCTATCGTTTTGCTATATGCGCTATTTTTTAATATCGTCCATGAAAACACAAACAAAAAGTTTAAAAGAATGTTAAACTTCTTAATTTTAATTGAGGGATCTTATACGTACTAAAAAGTACAAAAATTTTCATTAAAATAGCCGATAGCACAAAATAGCGCCTAAATAGCGCAAATAGCACCCTCAGGTGCTATAAGCGCTATCGAATAAAATAAAAATTTTATTTAAGTAAAAATAGCGCCTCCAGAAAAAAATAGCACCTGCCATGCGCTATTATAGCGCTGTGCTATTATAGCACTTTGATATTTTTCGGAATTGGAAATGTGCTATAATTTGCCAAAAAAGCGCTATTTTTCGAAGCGCTATAGCCGCTATTTTAGGTGCTATATGCGCTATAAGCGCATATAGCGCTTATAGCATTTCGATAGCGGGGGGGGGGAGGGGGGGTACTTGTCGTTGCGTGTATAGCACAAATAGCGGGGGGGTGGGGGGGCGTTTTTGAGTTGGAAACTATAGTAGCGCATATAGCGCAAATAGCGCCTAGGGGTGGGGGGGGGGTGGCGTTTTTGAGCTGGAAACTATAATAGCGCAAATAGCGCAAATAGCGCCTAGGGGTGGGGGGGTAAAATCTCGTGCTCGTGCACGCTTACACGCGACATCTACCGTTATACCATATCGCAGGGGCTATCGCGTCGATGCCGAAATTGGTTATAGCCATTTAGCATTACGTATAATATGTATTACGTAGTACGGGGGGGGTCCAGTTGGTGATGCATGAAAATGTACCCTAAAAATATGCTAAAAGTTGCTTGGGTGGGAAGTTCCCCCCTAGACTTTCCTACCTGCCCACAGATATGTTATGTGCCCATCAGTTCCTCACCCTTTAGTCGCGTATAAAGCCCAGCGGATCTGGGGCGGGGCCAGGCTGGCGAGAGTAAGAGCACTCCTTTAGTCTTCCTTTGTCACGTCAACCAAGACCGCATAATAAAAGTGTTCTATGCTTATTATCGGCCCTCGCATCCAACAGCCGACCAAATTGACGCCCTAGCAGAATCTTTCTGTATACCCAAACAGATCTGATTACCCTAGGAACCAGAAGCACCTCTATTACAAAACGAGCACCTTACCTCAGGCTCAGACCAAAGACAATTCAGACCCTACCAAAAGGTGATAGATATATAGCATCATAGCACATTGTTGCATACATTTAACGTGTTTGGCCACAGCTTAAGCTGAAAGTAATGTTTTGACTCTAATTTTTGATTCTCTTTGACAATGATTAATATTTCTAAATCAAGCTAAAAGTGAGCAACATTGGCTGTTTAGTCATAGGCACTATTCATACTTGCGGGTGTATGTCCGTTCACAGCGACTAGCTTGAGACAACATCAGCCACAGCGCTTGCCATCGGCGTTACTGGTTGCGTGATTTTTGGCCGACCAGCTTTGATAAATGATAATGTGCTGATTCTGGCAGAGGAATGTTTCTTGTAAGTTTACTTTAAGCCTGTTATAAAGTAGTCACCAATCGCCATTCAACAGTAAACAATTAAGATAGATAGTGTGCCTTTATTATGCTTCATTGTTAAAAAATCAAATACTTCCAAAATAAGTAATACAAATGAACATAAACATGACACCATGGGTTACTGTACTTTGAGGATAGCTCGTTAAACGTTACAACACAATAAAAATACAAATAGGGACATTTCTCTGCTAAATCTAAGTCTAACTACCTCTTAAACTCAAGAGTAAATAATAAACAGACTACTCATTATATTTAACGCAAAAAAGTAAGTGTCAAAGTTACCAAGCAATTTTTTACATTGTCTTTAATTTGAAAGAAATTGAAAATCAATGGTCGTATTTCATTATTAAATATGGTTGCCAGAAAATGGTCATTCAACCTGATCGGGCACACACAAAAATCGGTTCCATCGATTGAATTTTAGCCTCAAAAATCGTTGAAAAAATCGATGGTGGTCCTCTACTTATAACTGCCCACGTGCGTAGGGACATAACTCAACGTTATTAAACCGACTACGACATATATAAACTATAGGTATATATCGAATGCAAAAGTTCAGGTGTAAAATTCAGAAGCTTCCATTAGCTACACACCACTATTTGTGCTGGTAGAAAATCAGTTCAATAATTACAAGTAGCATTATCATTCCCAAATATACAAGTACAAAAACAGTAATTAAGGTCACTATTCACTAAAACTTTGGTTGGCTTTAAATTCGAACTGATATTATTAACGTCAAATAAAACAACTATACCTATACTAAATTCCAAACAACCGCAGAAAAGTCTTCAAACTTAGATGAGTTACTCATTTTTTCATTGCATTAAAAAAGAGTTCAATTCAAATCCTCCAAATGCATTAATAACTAAGTCAAAACGATATAAACAAAATTGGCACAAAAAGGATATGGATGGTCGAGATCAAACAAACTATACAGTCATTCTATAGTCTACACAATAGCTACAACAAACTACAACAATATATAAGACCGGATTAACAGTTTCACACCAGCATTGTAGAAGCACAAGCACAAGCACAACGCTGAGATGTTCACAGCGGCCCAAGCATAAGCACAGCCAATCAAATTCAAGTGGACGCCTTTGCCGCTCGATTTAGTGGCATTCAGTTTCGCATAACCAACAATAACCTTTCAAAACAATACTTTAAACTATTTTGCGGTATTAATGCACTGTGCAATTTTTTGCGTAGAGTGAAGTGAGCCCGTTGTGTTTTGTGTCTATGCTTGCGCAAGTGCTAGTATAAATCCTGTTTAAGCTTTTAACGCCATAATTCTATGCATTGTACATAATTCCACAGACAAATGGTTAAAACAAGCCCAATCTGCGGCAAAATCTTCAGTAAGTATAAAGCATACACTTTCAAGTACATTGGCCAGAGGCCATCGTAAACCTGTTGGGTCAGTAACCTAATTCAGTTTTTGTAAAAAGCGTATAATTTTGCAGCCACCAAAACTGCAAAATCTTAATTAAAAGGTTTTAAATAGTGAACTTTAATCACTGTAGGTACTCTGCACTCTGCAGCTATTTTTACTGAAAAAATTTAAATTTCAACTTGGTTTGTTTTTTGCGTCACTTTTGAAGCAGGCTGCAGGCAACACTATCTGAGTGGCTGAGTGATTAGTGTGTCAGGTTTGTAACCATGAGGTCACTGCTTCGATTCCTAGTGCATCAGTCTAATTTTTGCAATTTCGCCTACCATGCTTGAACATTTAATGTAAGAAGACAAGTAAAAATACAAGGCATTTGGTAGTGACAGATGCAAATGTACGGTAGAAGACGTGTAAAACACACCCCGCACATAAGCACTTTAACGCTAGCAGTGTGTTAAGATACCAGAATCAAAATTAAAGACCTGTTGGGCTGTGGCCCAACAGGAAAAAGCGTTTCAGAAAGTCAAAATAGAGTTGGAAAATTGTAGATTATACAGCTATGCTACGATTTCTCTGGCGTTTTTTAGCTGCGGAAAGAAACAAAATTTATCAAGTCCACCCTGAAATTAAAAAACAAGTCTTATATTATATATTGGATTCAACGTCAACTTGAAGAGATTAAAACTTGTTCAAGTATACAATGACTTTTTTGTTGCACGCTTTGCTAACTTAACTAAATAAGAAATTGATCAAGCTCAAATATTGGTTGAATCCGTTCAAAGATAAGGATAAAGTTCAAGCAAGAAAAACATTCTTAAGATTTAGTCCATTGGGCGGCAATCTTGAACCTGGAATCCACACAACCGAGAACGTTCTTCGTCTTCTCTGAATAAATACTGACGGCAGCCTTATATCTTCCCTAAACAAGCAAAAACAATTAGTGAGTTAATTGTGGAAAAACGGTGAATGTGATAGTATACAGCCGCGATGGTGTACAGCCGTCATGGTATAAAAAAAGTCCAACCAAAGCAGAAGCGCAACTGTGTAAGTCGGTCGTGATGATATGCAAACGTATTTTTGCCTCTTAAAAGTTTCTTTTCAGTTTGGTCGTGATGAGCTACAGCCGTGATGGTATATTACCGTCATCCTATACAAATGCTTAGTTAGGTATTAGATAGTAATGATGAGCGCGTAAACAAGTCAATTTGAAATCAAAGGCTTAACCGTATATATGTGTAACCTTGTCTGTATTAACTGTCTAATTATGGCGCGCTTTATCGTCGAGGAACTATTCACATTGGATCGACCTTGACGCTACAGAATTTAAAACCTTTCTCTTTTTAAAACATGTACCTATATGTTTATTGTTTAGGTGCATGGCAGTGATTTAATATTTGCCATCGAGCTACCTAAATTAGATGGCACCTTACTAGAATTTACCAGGAGCATACACTGACCTTTAGTAATTTTGAAACGGATGATAATTTGAACAGGTGAAACGTTTGCGGGATATTCAAGCTGTAGGCCAATTTGATATCGTGCAGTCCCGGCTTCAAAGGACACGACAGCGTGTATCCCGTCAACTGGCACAAGTCCACGCCGTAGAACGTACTAAAACAAAATACTGTTCATAATAATCTGTGTTGAAAAACTGATGTTACGTGATTGTACCGAGCTTGAAGCCGAAGGTTTGACGATTGGTCGATTCATGTTTACAGTCGTATTTCCGTTCAGCCGGAAAAGTTACGATATAATCACGCCACCAGTAAAGAATAAGATCAGCCAAATCACTAAATCAGCTCGTTGCGTAATTGTTGCGTAATTTTACCGACTGAGCGGTGATATACGGCTATAAGTATGAATCGACGCTTAGAGCAAATGAACCGACTCACAACGGCAAGTTTTAGCAACAACAAGGCAACAAATCGCTTATATACATACGCGGAAGAAAACTCCCTAGGGCTTTGAGATTTTCTGGCTCGGAAAAATTACAAAGACAACTTTTTTTTTTAAATCCTGCCTTCAAATAGACCCACGAGTAGCACCTAAAATGTGCGGATCGGGAGTTTTCTTTTCACCCGAAGCCAGCGCTTGTAAGCAGCAAATAGACATTTTTATAAAAAAGTTTAAACAAAATTTCTAAACATCAAACTATGAGATCCATTGTCCGTTGCAATTCATATACATTTTTTTATCTAAACGACACAAAATTTCAAGAAATGCAGCCAACAGTCATTTGAACTGACCACGTCCCAAAGCCATAGGAACAGGGGAAGTGCATATAATGGTCGTGGCGTCCGTATCGCTGTCGTTTTTTCATGTCCATTTTGATGTCCACATAACGAGGCACGTCTCGGGTGATGTTAAGGGTGGCCTCGATGACCAGGGCTCCCGGGATGGTGATCGGGCACGGACGAATGTGGGCGTCCACGAGGCGAATCGCGCTGGACGGCAAGGCTGAAATAAAGAAATGACGTTTTAGTTGTCAATATGTCCGTTCAGTCGACAGTTACGAAAAAACTAAACCAAAAATTAATCTTACATACTATGGTTAAAGTGCGTTTAATTTAATGCGTTTAATTTAAAACCATTCTACCGTCCTATTCCTTTACCAGTGGCAAATCGGGTTAAACGGACTAAACGAGTTAAAATAAGTCAGCTGCTTAATTTTAGTCTGATCCCATTCCAAAACTACCACTAGACTAAACAGACTTAACATGCACGCTTAACATTAGCGTGCATAGTTAAGTCCGTTTAGTCCGATTAAAACGCAGCGTGCGTTTAAGTGCGAGTACGTGCGAGTTAAGTCCGTTTAATCCGGAGGTTTTGGAATTGCATTTTTAAGCTTAATTTTTCAAAACGTTTAGTCCGATTAAAATTAACCCTTCAATTCGATAAAGGAATAGGCCCTAAGGGTTCCTTAGTCGAACATGTATGTCGTATGGAAATACACATGGAATGTTTCATTGTGATCTATCAAGCAAAAACTGTTTCGATATGGGTTACTGTTTACCAGTTTTTACAGGCTGAAACTAATATTTATGGTGACCGTGCTTCTTCCTTGTCATACGGCTTCAAGCGCAGTCCCATCTCAACTCCTAGCCGCATATATAACTTACGAGGGCTGACGTTAAAGTTTCAGGCAGCGTTCTTAAAACTTAAGCCCGGTTTACACGAAGCAATTTTCACGCAACTGGGCTGTCACGCAATTTTCAAACCACTTCTAAATTACGTCAAAATACATTGTCACACGAAGCACTTTTCACGCAATGAGCGCGCAATTTTCAAGCAACTAGTTGCGTGCAAATTTCACGCAACCACCAATCAAAATACAGTTATTTGAACGCCCGTTCAAACTTGACGACTTAATTACTGGATATATTTTAAGAAAACTACAAATGTTCTAATTTTTAGGCCAATGTTGGTCATTTGGAGCCGTATCAGATATTTTTTCCGCTTGGATAATAAAAACCAAAAGGGGACCCCTGTGTAAAATCCAATTTACATTAAATTAAATTACCCTGTGTAATAAAAATTTCATGGGGGAGTGGGGAATTAGCCACATTCCCCTCTGGCTCCCTTGTAGGTGTGTGTGCGTTTGTAAAAAAACAGCAGGGCCATTTAAATGTATCCTGTTTGTTGTTCGACTGAACGGTGTTCTCAGCTATCCACGTGACTAAAAGCTTAGATTTGATTGGTACATAGTTGCGTGAAAATTGCTTAAAAATTGCATCAAAATTGCTTCCAAATTTGCTTATTTACAATTTTCTAGTTTACTGAAGTTGCTTGAAAATTGCGTGAAAACTGCTTCGTGTAAACCGGGCTTTAAAGCTCGCCCACAAAATACTATTATAGCTGTACCGGACAGATAACTCTGAAACTGCTGCCAGGTAATTGTATGCGTACATGGTAGAAAAACCAGTCAATACAAACTGGAGTGTAGCCGACAACGGTTCAATCAAATTCGTGATCAATGATCAATGAAATTATCTGATCGTTTATTGTTTACTTGCTTATTTCTCTTGTGCAATCTTGACTGACAAAGGTTAACTAAAGCCCGTTTTACACCACGAAATCTTCAAGGTTCAAGCAATTTCGAATTCCGTTAAAGTACACTGACAGTTTCAATAACTAAGTAATCAACCCGAAGTCAAATTTGCTTCTGTATACAGAGCAATTATTTTACGCAGCTTAAAAGCGCGTAGAAATCGTTTTTGTGTAAATCGAGGTATTCGCATATACGATATTCTATTTCTATGTATACAGGCAAATAACTGACCACAATCTTTGGCATATCCTGATTTCCGACATTTTGGCTTGATACTCTTAGGCAGAACTGTGACAACGAAAAAGCATAAAAGCAGAAACAAATTAACGTAAAGTAAAGCCAACAAATTCATTAATCTGTTTCTAAAACAATGGAGCATTCTATTTAGTAGGTTAATTGTTTAATGAAATGTACATATAAACATCATAAAAGTTGTTCTCTTAATTACAAAAATAATTTATGAACACATTATTGCTTTGGACACTATTTTCTAAATCCCCGAAGTTTTTGTATCCAATTATTGCTGAACATATTTCCAAATATGCCTTCAAATCTTGCATAAATTACAGAAAATCCTGACCCTAGCTGACATGGTAAAGTTGAATTGCACAATAAAATAATACACACTAATTACCAATACATTAGGTAATGTTTAATTATACGATTGGGTACCGATTCGCAAACTTTTTGGGCCCAGTTCGCAAACTTAGGCCCTGTTCGCAAACTTTTCAACTCATAATTAATTAGTGCCGGTTCGCAAACTCGTAGTTCCAGTTCGCAAACTTTCTTTTAGTAGGCAGACATAGTAGTTTACGTATTTATTATTTTTACGTAACAAAGACCTCTTACAAAAGTGTACTACAAAAATATTCTTACCCCCTGCACATTAACTCATCAATACATCTGTTAAAGGTCAAAATTCACTGAGCAAACAATTGAAAGAAATTGAATGCATAGAATGTAAATTTTACAACGATTATCAGCGGGAGACTTCGGGCAATATAATATCAATTTTACAGTATAATAGACGTGAATTTTATTCATAATTACTCCATGGTTTGCTTTTCGTATCCGAATTGGGTGAAAACTTTCCAGACCCACCATACGGTAATTCCAAGTTTGGCAAACCAGTGTTGTTGTAGTATAGTGTTGATTTTCGGTTGTATTATAGTGCCTGGTTTTTGTTATGAATTTAGCAAACTTTCGACCAAAAATGATTGCACTTACTGGCAATGTCTGCATTGTTTTAACCCTTTAATGCCCAGAGCATATCGCGCCAGGCAGCCTGATTCTGACACCTTCTAGTTTTTTGATCATTGCTCCAGTTACGTGCATCGTAGAGAGATCGCGAAATCACCATTCGATAGAGAAATGAATGGTGCATAAAACATAGTCAGTCGATTAATTGTCTATGACGCACCGTTTTTGCGTTATAAGCGCTCAAAGTTGAGAATTTGTGAAAAAATTGCGCCATCGCTCAGGCATAATATGTACCTCCCCCTAGAGTATTAACACAAAAGTCGTGCGCTTTCCATAATTGAAGGCTAGCAATAGAGTACAACATTTGTTGTATTTGATGCATACAAAGTTGACTGCTGGCGGCGCAACCCAAAATCTTGATGAGGTCATGAAGAAAATACTATTTTTGCGATGAAAAAAAGTTAAATTTGCACATTGCTTATGGAAGCATAGGTTTTGTTGTGTGGCAGAAGATTCAAAATTTGGCCACTAAATATAAAGATCTAAGCTTTCTGAAAAAACAATTTGCAGTTCAGCTGAATAGAATGAACAAATCAAGTTTTATGGCCCCCGATTGGGTATTCATCACGTGATGTGCCAAATGGCAGCTCTGGGAATTAAAGGGTTAAGCTGAAAAAACACAAAAGACCCGCTCTGCTTACACAAAAAGTGTGGCACAAGCTAATGAAAATATTTTCTGTTCTATATTTTCTGTTGGTCTTTGTGTGTCTGTTAGATTAGGTGGTGATTAGACTAAATAGGAGTTTGCGAACCACTACTCAGAGTTTGCGAACTGGGCCCCTGACAAAAGTTGGACCGTAATTAAAAAGTTTGCGAACCGGGACTGTTGGTTTGCGAACTGGGGCGGTTTGCGAACTGGTACTAGGCCAATTATACACATGTGTAATTTTACAGAAAGAAGATCCAAAATAAGCCAGCAGTACTTGCTAATAGGTATGCGTTAACAGTAGTGGCCCAATGGTAGTGTCCTACATGGCCAAGTTTGGCCAACTTAATCAGTTGATGTATATAGTTAGTTTTGTTTCGAAGAATTGTGAACTGTTCTGTAAATGTTGGATGCTGAGAAATGAATGTATTTGAAAAGACGTTAAAAATTATTTTATGAAATTTGCAGGCGCATCCGCATCCATGTTAAATCTTGAAGTTAACACTGTTTTTTAACTAGTAGTTTAATTCTAAAGTTAGTTCAAGTTGCCCATTTAAGTTGGCCAAGTTAACCATTTAAGGGGGTAGTGTCGCGAAAGCAGTCGATTTTGCGCGACTGTAAAACTTGTTCAGTAAAATGTTAGAAATTGTTCTTTCCATATTTTAAAAATCTACCAAAAGGCAAATTATTTTGCCAAGTTTCAGCAAAATTGGTGCAGCATATAGTTTGCAATAATGTCTCAAAGTCGGAAAAATGACGAAAAAAAAACCTATTCACATTCCATTTTTTAGTCACATTCATCAATTTTTCTGTTTAGTTTTTTTACACAGACTAATAGCACATATGTTGTAGTTTATGCACACAAAATTTAGTGCAGATTACTATAGCGGCTGTGGAGTAATACTAGTTTGAACTGTGAAGGTGTACTTAAACTGTAAAATAGTAGCAGCAATAATGATAAATTGTGGAAAATCTAGACGCTTATTTTCAAATCAGAAGAAAAACGAACCTTCAATTTTCTTTTTTCTTATTTGTCGCAAAAAATTGTGCGTCCACACATTATGTGTACTTCACAAGCTGGCCAATCTGATATCTGGCTTGATTTTTCGAACTTTTATGTCCCTATTGTGTGATGTCTGGCTTACAAATGACGATTGGTCCAAGATATTTGTCAATATTGATAGTGTGATGTCTGGCAGTAATTATTTGACAGCGTTGGACTAGCTTCTCATTGCATGTACTACTTCAAAACAAAAAGTTCTATTTTCACAGCCTATGAGCAAAACTGCTTTCGCGACACTACCCCCTTAATTCGAGGCGAAAATGAAAGAGTATAAACTTGAAAAAAAGCAAACGAGAAGATTTGAACTTGTCAACATTCTTACAAAGAAAATTTGCATTTATAAAGCTAACAACAAAAACTAACAAATTTGGGACAAAGTTATTAACAGTGTAGGACACTAAGCTTGGGCCAAAGTAGCAGTAATGCGTAACTAGTAAATGTGACAATGAGATTTACACAAATTTATCATAAATTATATTAATTAGATTATGTTAACTAGATTAACTTCAGTAACTCAAAAATAGACTGACGAAGGAGTTTCAATTCAATTCAGTCTTATGTTGAGCTACGAATAAAAAATCAGGGAATAGACGTTTAAGATAGCTTTCACATCTGAGACACATTTAGGAGAATGCAGTGTCATTATGAAGTTTTGATTAAACTTAAATTTGACTGAAAAAATGAGAACAGAAAAACACAGTCATATTGGCTAGGTTAGTTTGCTTTTTACATCATTAGCGGTTCAGATTTTGGAGAAAACTAATGACCAATTTGAAATTAAATGAAAAAGTACTATAATAGGTATACTAGTACCTATAATGTACTGTTATTTTAATAATTAATATTAATATTAAAAGTCTGTATTTAAAATACTTTTAATATTAATATTTTTATTAATATTAAATTAAAAATAATTTGAGAATTTTATTTATATTAATATTAAATTAAAAATATTTCAGGAACTGTATTTATATTAATATTAAATTAAAAATAAATTGAGAATTTTATTTATATTAATATTAAATCAAAAATATTTTAACAATTGTATTTATATTAATATTAAATTAAAAATAAACTGGCCGTATTAATATTAAAAAGCACTTTATTTTTAATATTCTTTTTAATAACGGCTGGGCATATACAAGACAAGTATATGCCTATGCAGAAACTGACACGCTGCATTTATATTAATATTAAAAATGCATTTTATACAATTTTAATATTATTTTAAATACAGCATAGCTCGTGTGTTCGCTTTTCAACCCGAACCCCAGCCTGTGAAGTCACATTGGCATGGATATTATTATTATTATTGTGTTAAGGTGGCGCTCTGAATAACCGACTTTGGGCGATAAAATTTTTCACGTAAGTTTTCGTTAATTAACTCAAGAAAAAAAGTTGTTGCCAATTAAATTAGCTTTCATTTGATGTATATAACGTCAAATTTGGTTCAACTTGAAATTTTAACCTATTTTTCAATGGGAAAAAATCTTTAAATCGATACACCAAAAAATTCTATATGGCTTTTGGTACTTTTTGAAACATATCTTTGTAGCTAATCGCTAGTTGCAACTTTTCAAAAAGTCGTTTGTGTAGGCAAACCTTTCTAAAAAAATTTCCAGAATACGTTGACCGATATCGACAAAAATACACTATTTTTCAAACTAATTTTTCGTTAGCTACTTTTTGGCTTCTGAAACATTTCTCAACGGATTTTAGTACAGAAAAATTAGCTCTATTTTTTGGAAAATACGTATGTGTAGGCAAACGTCAGGTTTCTGAGATTGGGCTATAGCGTACAATTTTTTAAGATTACTGTCAGCTGCGAAAACAGATCCGCTTGAAACTTTGCAGACTGTTAGAGCAGACGTAGGTGGAGGTGCCGAAATTCTTGAATTGTAATTATTATGATTTGGCTCAATATGATAGGCTTTTTAAAACGTCACTTTTGATAGAAATTAAAATAACTAAAAATTTGTCGCCGGTAACGAAAATTCGACAAAAATGGCACCTCGGCAAGATAATTGTCTTTAATTAAAGCTATTGATTGTTAAATTTGATTGAGGCACCGCTGAGCTACGTTGTTTCAAAAATTAGTCAAATTTTGAAAAATTCCAATTTTGGTGCCGTCATAAAATTTACTAAAATGCTCCTGCTCTTATCAAACTTTGCAAAAATACTTGCCTGGTGTTTATCTTGATTGCACTTCAGCAAAAAAATTCGTACCAAGAAGAAACAAAAATTATAGCTATTTGATTTATTGGAAGTTACTCAGAGCGCCACCTTAAGTAAGGGGCCCA
>JASANF010017211.1:0-10465 GCA_030248245.1 Trissonchulus sp. WLG1_4
TCACAAATAAACAAGCAAATCTGACGTGCAAATTGTTGCACATAATATACACATAGGTTTTATTGCTTCTAACAACTGTACTGAGAAGTTAGTGAACTTCACCATTTTCACAAAATGCGTTAAAAATGAGGTTTTTTTCACATTTCTCAGCAAAGCCACAACCGTTCAATACGAAAATAGGAGAAAACCTATGGCATAAAAAACCACATCGATAGAGCCCATGATAATAAAAAACGGTTCGGCAGATGCTGAGAAAAGTTGGCTGAAAAAAGTAAAAAGAGACGCGAAGTTTTTTGAAATTTTTTAAGATTTATAACTTAATTCAAACTCAATCAATATACTTGCTTTTTGCACCAATTATGTGTTTTTGCCATTACCATCAGTGTGCTAAATTAGGAGCTTCGGTGCAGACGTAAAACGAAGTTATTTGCCGATTTGTACAGTGAAAAGTCGCATTCAGCTGATTTTATCCTATTATAGGGTATACAGTAGAGTTCCTTCGCGAATTGTGCCAAATTGGTTGCCCAAACATCAAGCATCATTTTGATACGTTTTTCATACGTCAATGTGTCACGTGGCCCGAGATCTAGCCAATCAAATTTTCAGTTATTCATAATTGCGACTTGATCATAAATGGCTCTTTGCCCCTACAATAACAAAAGTTCAAGCTGATAATAAAGAGACGTACGCTCAATTGAAAATAATAATTGAAATTAGACAATTTCAATCTCAATTACGTTTCAATCATGGCTGTTCACCGAGACATGCTACATGCACAAAAAGGCATACAAACAAGACTTCGTTCCAGCATCAGACATGCTGTGAAGTCAACCAGCCCAGCATAATGGATATTGAAATTGAAAGTATAGTTTCAATTTCAATTTCAATTAAAATATTTTCAATTTCAATACCATTATCAATAGATAAGAAAAATGCCCTGCGGGACGCTGGTAGCATAATAGGCCAATTTACAATATCCATTTATATCATCCATTTTATAAGAACCGAAACTGAAGCTGAAAAAGGACCTGTTAAAAGTCTTCAAACTAGAGCATTTTGACTGAGCAATAGGCCGACTGCTGCGCCCTATTATTGCGGGCACCACGGTTGTATAATTTGGGCCTCTTGAGCTTAGTCTGGGCATACACAGAATGGTGTTAAAAGTTTCGGCCATTCCGGCTAAATTTTGAGGACCCTGCGCCCTTATTGATCAAATTGAGCAATTTTCGTCGGCTGCCATTTTTGCCCACTTTCGTTCAAATTGATTCGAGGGGGGACCTTTCTCGCAAATCTAGGCAGTGTCTTGATTTCTGGGGGGCACCTGTGGTGAACTGGTGGTGTGCCGAAAAGGGAGGGTGTACCCCCCCTGAAATCAAGACACCACCGATTTTGTGCTGGTGGTGTGCTGAAACGAGGGTACCCCTCGCAAATCAGGACATGTCTTGATTCGAGGAGAGGGTAAAAATCAAGGCGAAAAAAATTAAATTTTTCCTGAAATCAAGTCGTAAAACAGTTATTTCGGCCGGAGCATTGAACTAGAATAAGAAAAATTGTCATAGTTTTCCTGTTACGTACTCTTGGCAATACACAATAATTCAGACAGGACAGGACCATACTATGCTTATTAAGTTATACTACCTACTTCTGTCGATTAATGGCTCCTGTTGAGCAAGAAAAACCTAATATCACCGATTTTGCCCGCAATAATAGGGCGCAGCAGTCGGCCTATTGCTCAGTCAAAATGCTCTAGTTTGAAGACTTTTAACAGGTCCTTTATCAGCTTCAGTTTCGGTTCTTATAAAATGGATGATAAAAATGGATATTGTAAATTGGCCTATTATGCTACCAGCGTCCCGCAGGGCATTTTTCTTATCTAGTTTTTATAATTTTTCGGCTTCAAAAATTAAATCCAGTTGTTTTGAAAAAGCATTTAAAAATATAGATTTCTCAACGCAAAAAAAATGAGAAAAAATCAGAAATTACGTAATATAACGTATCACGTAAAAATACTCTGAATATGACCATGCGACAAAAAAATTACGTGCTAACCAAATAGCGTAAGTTTATTTATACCGGATTGCACTAACAAAAAATAGCTCAAGAATAGGAATAGCTCGAGAATAGCTCAGAAATAAAATAAACTTTCATTGCACCAACATTTAAGCTTGAGAATAGCTATTCTTGAAGTTGGTGAATAAGTCAAGAATAGTTTAGGAATAGCTCAAGAATAGCTGAAGAATAACGAACATTCTTGCATTAACTAAAGTTAAAAAATAGCTTATTCTTGCATTAATTAAAGTTAAAAAATAGCTTATTCTCAAGCTATTCTGCTGCAATGTGCAAATTATTCCTGATCTAGACCAGGAGTAGCTGAGAAATACCCTAATAACTTTTATAAAAAATTACCAATTTCCAAATTTTTAACATACCTATTTGTGCTTATTGAGCTTATAGATTGTTTTGTTTATTCAGCATAAAAATAATAGAACAAAAAGTTTGAAAATGTTCACTTTTGGGTTTCGTTTGTCATCAGGTTACTGATTTGTGTCAAGTCGACGCGCTTTCGGTGAGCGGACGAGAAACAATGCAGCTCTCATAACGAATCTGTAGGCGGGGCTTACTTCAGCTTAGTCTCGAGCTCAATTGGCAGTCTGCTAGGCTGTGATTGGATAAGAATGATGCAGCAACATTTTATTGGACAGCTGGAGAATAAGTTATTCTGTAGCTATTCCCGTGAATAGTTATTCTCGAGCTATTCTCTAATGGTGCGGGGGAAAAGTAGGAGAATGAAACCTCGAGAATAACTATTGTTGAATAGCGCCAAAATAAGTTGGTGCAATCGGCCGTTAGGTTTGCACAGGAATATTTACAATTTTTGATTGAATATAACAATCGTTAAAAACATCACTGTGTTTCAAACATTTTCAAAACTACTACATATGGTCGTTTTATCAGCGATGGTGACTGTTTCAGTCCTACGCATACATGTAACAGCACAAATATTTTGGGTACCCCTCCCCCTTGGTGGTTGGCAAATCATTTCAGTTCCAAAATATTCTTGTTCTTCTTTGCGCTTGGCACCAATAAATCGCGGATCCAAAATATTAGCGGCACAATGCCATGATTTGACAGCCATATTTGCTAGCAGACGAACTCCCTCACGCAAAACCTGCTTGTCAGGCGGGGTCAAAATAGGATGATGGGCATCAGAGTAGTTTTTAAGATCAGCACAAAATTGAAAAACAAGGCTTCCCACTGCATTTAAGACTCATTGCTAATCAGCAATACCTAAGAAACCAGTAATCCAAAAGTTTCCAACCAGCGCGGAAACTTTCCATGCCGGTTTGGAAATTTTCCGGAAATTTCCGGAAATTTCCGGAAAAGTACCTCTGGTAAGTTCCGGAAATTTCCTCAAATTTTCCGGCCACTCCCAACCCTAGTTGTGACATATATGACGTGACAGTTGTCATATTTTGGTATTGGAAGCAAGTACAAATTATCATTAACCCTTTAATGCCCAGAGCATCTCGCGCTAGGCAGCCTGATTCTGACACCTTCTAGTTTTTTGATCATTGCTCGAGTTACGTGCATCGTAGAAAGATCGCGAAACCACCATTCGATAGAAAAATGAATGGTGCACAAAACATAGTGAGTCGATTAATTGTCTAAGACGCACCGTTTTTGCGTTATAAGCGCTCAAAGTTGAGAATTTGTGAAAAAAATGCGCCATCGCTCAGGCATAACCTCCCCCTGGAGTATTAACACAAAAGTCGTGGGCTTGCCATAGTTGAAGGCTAGCAATAGAGTACAACATTGGTTGTATCTGATGCATACAAAGTTGACTGCTGGCGGCGCAACCCAAAATCTTGATGAGGTCACGAACAAAATACCACTTTTGCGATGAAAAAAAGTTAAATTTGCACATTGCTTATGGAAGCATAGGTTTTGTTGTGTGGCAAAAGATTCAAAATTTGGCCACTAAATATAAAGATCTAAGCTTTCTGAAAAAACAATTTGCAGTTCAGCTGAATAGAATGAACAAATCAAGTTTTATGGCCCCCGATTGCGTATTCATCACGTGATGTGCCAAATGGCAGCTCTGGGAATTAAGGTGGTAGTTGCGTTTTCGAGGTTTTTGTGATTTCTATGTAAACTTTGCGCCACCAGTACTCAAGTTATAAGTGACGCCTGAGCATGAATTTTTGGGACAGTACTGTAAAGGTCAAAATCCCCAGGCATATCTCTCACTTTTTCGAAATTTCACCTGTGGACGTTTTTGCAGGGTTTTAATTACAAGAACATATCTTAAATTTTCGGTGCGTTTGCTTTTCAGCTATTTTCTCAGTAAATTGACTAGTTATTAAAAAAGTGGGGGACATGCCTGGGGATTTTAAACATGTCGAAAACCTTACCAACTTTCAGCCCCAACAGGTAATCGTATGATTCAGAGCTGTGGCGCAAACTTTTTGTAAAAAATTGTAATATTTTGGAAAGGACCTTTCTTTAGTCGCTTATACTGGAAACAATATCATAGGTTAAATTTCAATGCATGGCATACATTTAGAAAAGAGATTGTTCTACCTAATGCAAAAGACCGCTTGTGATTTGAATTTGTAAACGCTGAGCTATGGCTTTGCAAAAAAACACCTAAAAACGCAATTACCCCCTTAAAGGGTTAAAAATAATTGTAAATGACAATAACCCATGTCAGGCTTAGGTATGAAACCAATTCAGGCTTTTAAGGCCTAACCTTAGGCTTAGGCTTAGGCTTTGGGCATCAAGAAAACTTGCCAGCTTGGGCATCGGCATGCAAATTATTTCAGGCCTTGGGATGCAACCCATTTTAGACCTCGGCATGCAACCCTGTTGAAGCCTCGGCATGCAACCCATTTCAGGCCTCGGCATGCAACCCTTTTGAGGCCTCGGCTTTATTGCGACGCACACTGAATTAGAACTTTTGGTGTAGGGGGCATCAATACGAATTCTACTATAAAAGTGCTCAGCATACTGGCAAGTGCACTAATACAATACGTACCTACGTATACTTGAATACCGAATTTATCATTTATGTATATACACAGTTTAAATGTACTTGAAGTTTTTGTACTGAAATCAGATCGAACATTGGCTGTTGGAACATGTTAGCTTGCGTGACACCCCCTGTGGACAGTTTTAATTTTAAATTGTCATTGTCCCGCCTAAATATATACTTTTTGGCGGGCAAGCGTTCTATCGGCTGAAATTATAGCTCCGGCCACCAACATTCGTCCGTTAAACCCGCAGTGTGAATAAAACACTATACCGTAAACCTTAAACCGCAGTGTGAAACAATAGGTGCAAAAACGTTAAAATTGACGCTAATTTGTTGAAACTGATATAAATTGTTCATATTTTCTTCAATTTTAAACATTATTATAAATTAACATAATATTATTCTTTCCAATATTTTAAACTAATAATTAAACATATCAACAATTTATAGCATCAGTCTGCATGAACTAGCTGGAAGATGTAACGTGCTGCTACTTGGCGACGAAAGATTTAGCAGGCTGTTACTAGGATTCTTCCAGCTAGCCAATCAGATTAAACAGCCAATTAGCGTTGACTCCGCCTGTAGGAAGCTAGCCAATCAAAGCTTAGCTGTCATTTAACTTTTCCCCCGCCTATTTTTGTGCCTATATAAGCTCGTGTTTTTGTCATTTTGTCTGCCCTGTCCTGGAATACGGAGCCATCGCCTGGAACTGCGCTGCCCTCAGCAACCGGATCCGTCTCCAACGCCTCCAGAACCGCTGCCTGAAGCTCTGCGCCGGCCTGCCGAAGTACACGCCAACCGCCTGGGTCCACCAAATCTGCCAGGTGGAGACCCTCGAAGACCGCACCCGGCGCCTCAACCAGAAGCTCCTGGAGAAGATCGAAGCCAGCCAGATGAACAACCCACTGCCATACCGCCGCCTGCTCAGCGCCCAGCAAACCCACCGTCCGGCCCAGGGTTCCTACCGCACTCCGGTCCAGTGGGCTCTCCAGCTCTGAAATTATCATGAGTCCTTATCCACCCCCCACTTCCTGTTTCTATTTTTAGCTCCATCCTCCTACCAAAACTTCCTGCTTCTTCCCGCCAAATCCAACGGTCGTTTTTCCCGCCGATCCAACGGTCCAACGTCTTCTTCCCGCCGACATCACCGCCAGCCAATCCCTTGCCAGTGATCATCACCTGACCAGCCACACCGATCATCATCTCCCAATCATCGCTCAACGCCACAACGCGCCTGGAAAGCCTCAGCAGGCGTCACCTCCCCATCATCATCGTCATTTTGGTCAACATTAACAATCAACAACAATTCAAGTCAACAACAGACATAGTCACTCACGCAAGGCGTCCTGCTTTTACTTTTTCTGGGCGTTCTGTCTTTTGTGTTTGCTTCTCTGCTTTGGCTTTTGTCTGTCCTTATTTTGGGTCTTTTCGTTTTGTTCTGTTTGGTTTTCTTTTGTTTGCCCTTTCAGACAAAACACACGTAGACACACTCATTGGTTGGTAGTTTGGAATGGTACGCCCATCGCTAGCACCATGAGCAAGCAACACACCTGGAAGAAGTTCTTGAAAGATGCCATGGAACCTAAATTGATTGGACCCCGGCCACATCCTCCCAGACGATCCAATTTGACCACGATGTTGACTACAATCACCGATGCCGCCAGCCAAGGAAACGGACCCGGAACCGCCAAACCAACCCCAACGACTACGACACGACCCACCGCCGATTCTGCCTCCAGCCAGACCACCAGACCCGGAAACCCCAAACCCAGCCAACCGACTATGACTAATCCAACCGCCGATGCTGCCAAAGAGACAAAAGCAGCAGCATCCCAGAAAACCAGCTAGTGTGGCGGCTCAAGATCAGCAGCGAAGGCACTCTTTTGATGCCAGTCTGGTTGCGGCCAGAAAGAATGCTTCCAAAGACCCAACAGTCCTTCCCAGGACTACGGCCACGACAGGCCAGAGTGTTCCTGTTTTAGACTCAAACAAACGAAAGCTGAACTCGCCTGTGGACTCGGACAAGCCCAAGAAGATTAGACAGCCCCCAACAACAATGGGCGAAGCCGACGAGGACGGGTTCCAGACAGTGGTCAAGAAGCAAAGAAAACCGGGCAACCGCGGACCTCCACCGCTGTCATTCCAGTTCAAGCCGAAGAACGAAACGGTGACCCAGAAGCAGCTGGTGGAAGAATTGCGAATTGCCACAATGGGCCGCGTCGCCCTGCGTTATGTGGCTCCCAAGGACGGTGGTCATCTGGTGGTTCCAGCCAGCCATTCGGAAGCCCTGCAGTTGCTGAATGTCTTTGCCAAGTACAACAGCTGGTGGCCTCGGCGAGAAGTACAACATCTTGCCCCCAGAAAACTACAAGCCAAGAAGAGCGCAGCGTCATGAAGCAATCATCAGAAGCGTCAGCACTACCATCAGTGACGAAGAAATCAAGGAAGAATTGGAGAACAACTACATCACAAGCGTCTCCAGTGTGCGTCGTTCCACCAAGTGGACGGATGGGAAGAGCATGAAGATGCCCCTGGTGTCAGTCAAGGTCACAAGCGTCAAAGACCTGGAATGGATGCTGTCCCATGGCGTCTACATTAACCACACGCGTCACGTGGTTGAAGAACCGAAGAACTGCGGGGTGGAACCCGTGAAATGCTACCGATGTCAGCAGTTCGGTCACCACCAGGCCAGATGTCCCAACGAAGCAGCCTGCCTGGTGTGTGCGCGTCAGGATTGTCCTGTGAACACGGACAGAAGCCGCCGATGTCAGAACAGCCCGAAGTGCGTCAACTGCGGCGGGGACCACCCAGCCATCTCCAGAAGCTGTGCGGTGTACCTGGAGAAGCAGTCCATCCTGATGGAGAAGGCACGAAGCAAAGCCGAAGCAGAGCGGTCGGCTAGCGAAGCCGCCACAGCAGTGCAGCCGCAGGGACCGAAGTCATTTCACAGCCTGCCATCAAGCACCACGCTGAGCTACAGCCAGGTAGTGAAGGAAAAAACCAAAGAGGACCTGGTCTCGAAGACAATTGCCTTCGTCTGTGACTTTGTCACCAAGGCAATCCAGGCCGCCGTTGAGAATCCGAAGAATTTGGAACAGATGCCGGTTCTCGCCAGTCAGGTGGGGAACTGCCACTTTGATGTGAAAGTTCCTGCCGACAGAATCAGAAGCCTGGCCGAGTCCACAGCTAACACAGCGCTGTGTGACATTTTCTGGCGCCTCGAGGGAGATCTGAGAAGACTCTCACCAGGGACGCGAAAATGCTGCTGGATCTCCATCAGTATCAAATGCTCCTCGAAGAAACCCCCGGAGCCATGGACTTGGACCTGGTGCATAATGTATAAGCCACCATGATCCATAACCGACCGTGAAATAACCGACCGTATAACCAACCGTGAAATCTTCAATCCCCAACAAAAGATCATCATCGAAGACGCTGTGCGCAGAAACCAGGGCATCTTTTCCAGCAAACAATGGACGGAGAACCGACACGGAGAACGGCAGCTGCCACCCGATCCAGACGACCACCACCCGCTCTGCAGCGCGATAACAGAACAAGAAGTCTGGGCAGCCATCAGGAAAATGAAAAACAAGGCACCGGGAGAAGATGGCATCAGGAAACCACTGCTATGCCTCGCTCCTGCCAAATTTCTCACAGTGCTCACTGCCCTGTTCAACGCATGTCTCGATGTCGGCTTCCATCCGTCAGCCTGGAAATCCGGAACGGTGACGATGATCGCGAAACCAGGGAAGAACTCCAAATCTCCCAAGAGTTACCGGCCCATCACGCTGCTCCCAGTGATCGGCAAACTTCTGGAGAAGATCATCAACCGCCGGGTTTACGTCAGACTGGAAGAGGCAAACGCGCTCAGGCCAGAGCAAAGCGGCAACCGGGAAGGACGCAGCACATTTGACCACCTCTTCCGGTTGGCGCAAGATGTCCTCACCATGCGGATGCCACACGGGCCGCGGAGAAGATATAAGCACATCATCGCGGTGTTCACCGACGTCGAGAAAGCCTTTGACACCGTATGGCACGATGGACTGCGGTGGAAGCTCTGGCGGCAATACCACGACCACATTCCCACCAAGATCCTGCGATGGTACTCCAGCTTCCTCCAACACAGAAGCCTGCGAGTCAAGGTCGGGGGTATGCTGTCCAGACGTTTCCATCCATCAGCCGGAGTGCCACAGGGAGCGGTCGTATCCCCTTTGCTGTACACCCTCTACACGAACGACATGCCAACGCCAAGCCCAGTCACTGGAGTCCTGACCAGCCAGTTTGCCGATGACGTTGCCCTCTGGATTATGGGACGAAACGAACTTGCGGTGGAACGACTCCAGACGGCTGTGGACGACTTTGGCAACTACTGCAACAAATGGCGGATCTCCCTCAGTGCAGCTAAGACCAGCGTCATGCACTTCACCAAGTCACCATTTGACGAAGGCGAGATCCGACACAATCCATTCAGCATTAAAATCAACGACGAATACATCCAGTTCGTGAAGACGGCTAAGCTCCTGGGGGTGACATTCGACCGGCTGGGCACATTCCGCCAGCACATCGACGAAACGGTGCAACGAGCCAAGCTGAGACTTCGAGTGCTGCAATCCCTCGGCGGAACAACATGGGGCGCCAATATGGAACTGCGACTCCAGGTCTACAAGCAGTTCATCAGGCCAATACTGGAATATGGGGCGATAGCGTGGAACTGTGCTGCCATCTCCAACCGGGTCAAACTCCAGAGAATGCAGAACCGCTGCCTGAAAACGTGCGCAGGACTGCCCCGCTACACGCCGACAACTTGGGTCCACTAGATCTGTGACCTGGAAACTCTGGAAGAACGGACTCAGAAGCTCAATCAACAGCTACTGCAGAAAATCCGGGACAGCCACATCTGGAACCCTCTGCCCTACGAACGCTTGCCGAACAGACACACCTTCCAGCCCATGGCTCCTATAGGACTCCGGTGGAATGGGCCCTCCAACTTTGAACATCTACTGGAATGGTTTGATCCTTCGGATCTCATAACCATCGGCTGCCCTTGACCTGGAATGGTTTGATCACCCTCAGGTGATCTCCTAACCATCAACCAATCACCGATGGCCACGGCCGCCTTGCCCGCCAAAATCCGACCAACCGAACGAAACCACGGGACGGCATCACTTTGCCGCAAAGAACGGAAGACAAATCGACCTGCAGCGCCTGAAAAGCCACCTCGGCTCAGCAGGCGTCACCTCCCCGTCAAAGTCAAAGTCATTTTGGTCAGTTTTAACGCCTCGTTTTGGTCAGTTTTAACCCCTCGATACCCTCGAGTAGGTAGCTTAGAACTTCGTACCCCCGAACAGGTTAGAACCTCGTAACCTCGATTAGGTTAGACCCTCGATTTAAGCTAAGCACTACCGTCGAACTCACGTCGGCAGGGTATCCTTC
>JASANF010017212.1:0-10251 GCA_030248245.1 Trissonchulus sp. WLG1_4
GTTTAAGTTAAACGGGCTCGTTTAACAGAATTCTTTTGATTCTTTTTTCAGTTCTATTGCAGAACATTTTGTTTTAATACGTGCCGACAATGCTATCGATTTAGGTAATGAAAATACTTTTTAATAAAAGTTAATTTAAAATTCAAGTTAATTACGTAGTTAAAAAGAAAATTTGACGATTGGTAAATAAGATAATTAATTTACTATTTAACATACAATTATATTAATTAAAAATTGACATTAAGTGAAACTATTACAACAACAACCTTGAAAATACCTAAAACTTAAGCTATCTTGTTGCAGGCTAAAATAACAAAGATAACGCAACAGCATTAAGCGACAGTTTATAGTTGGTATGATGATGCTTAAAGCTCAATGCCTAGTATTATTATTATTATTAATTATTACTTCAGTAATTTTTGTAATTTTTAATCATTTTTATCAATTTAAGTTAATTAGGTAGTTGAGTTTACTAACTTTAGAGCTTTATAAACTGTAAATAGCAACAAATAAATAAGTAAACAGTATGGCAAACAAAACTTTATTATTATAAAACTAGATCATCCACATTAACTGTCTTATGAACGTATACTAGCAGCTAAAAAGTAAAATAAACATAATAATACACGATATTATTAGCCTATAAGTTGAATAAGATCTAATTGAAACTATAAAAATAAAAAATGTTAAAAAATACTTAAATAAAATAATGAAAAATACTTAGACTAACCTTAGACTAGCCAAAAGGCTAGTCTAAATTCAACACTAGCCGGCGTTTAAGTTAAACGAACGTTTAACTTAGACTGAGCTCGTGAATCAGGAATAGAACATAATCAAATTTAGAACACGAAGATAGAACAAAATTTACACGCTAATCATATGCAGACTTAGACTGGGTCTAAACGTTCGTTTAGCTAGACTGCGTTTAAACGCAGTCTAAGACTTAGACTGGGTCTAAGTTAAACGCGCTTTGTGAATCCCACCCAATCAGTCCGCAGCACTATCCAGTCAGCAGTAAACTGATAGCACAGTGAAAGCGAGACCGCAGACATGTGTGTAACACTGTATTGTAACTCGATTCAGTGTTACAGTAAAGTGCAATAACCAGACTTATAGTGCACGCAGCAGCGTGCAGTCTACTTATACTGCATGCTATACACGAATCGATTTACAAGTCACTTATAGCACTGGTGGTTGTGCTGAAAGTAATTGATACGCACGTGTGAAACCCTCGTGCAGGTGCACTCGTGCGCTTCGCGCACTCACTTATAGCACAACCGTGCCATAACCCATACTTACACTCAAACAGTCTTCAGCAGTGGCTTACATTGACATACAGACTCAAATGTGCAGCAAACGCACAGTGAAACATTCAACCGTACATAGGGTACAACGCGTACTTTGCACGGCATCACACAACGGTATGACCTGTGGCGCTGGTCATACCGTCATAAAAGCAGTTTCTAAAAACATTACAGATATACTTGGCTCAATCGTTTGATCGCGTTGGTGACTACGTCATGGGAACACAAACGAGGCTGATTATGCAAATTTTGCGGACAGCATGCAATATGCTGATGAATTTGCCTGACTCACCATTTTCGCCCCATGCTCAACCATCTGAAATAATCAAACATTGCAGCATACGAGAGTATCCGTGCGACTTGTAAGTGTCCGCGCCCGGTTTATAAAAATAACGAACTACCGTATTTCCTCGAATAGAGCCCCTGTCTTGAATAGAACCCCTGTCTTGAATAAAGCCCCCGTCTGATTGTTCACGAAATAATAGAACCCCTATCTTGAATTGAACCCACGGGGGCTCTATTCAAAACATCCTCGAATAGAACCCCAGTTACGTACGTACAATGTACAAGTGCTAGATAAGCCTGCAGGAAACATTAGTTTACGACTGCTTTTGGTTAAGATGGTAGTTGAATTTTCGAGGTTTTTGTGATTTCTATGTAAACTTTGCGCCCACAGAACTCAAGTTACAAATGACGGCTGAGCAAGAATTTTTGGCACATTACTGTAAAGGTCAAAATCCTCAGGCATGTCTCTCACTTTTTCGAAATTTTACCTATGGACCATTTTAGAAAGCTTTAATTATAAGAAAACACTTTAAATTTTCGGTGCGTTAGTTTGGAAGCTCTTTTCTCAGTAAATGGACTAGTTATCAAAAAATTATGGGACGGGGATTTTAGACGTATTAAAAATCTTGCAACTTTCAGCCCCAACAGGTAATCGTATGATTCAGAGCGGTGGCGCAAACTTTTTGTAAAAAAACATGAATTTTGGAAAGGACCAATTTTTAAACGCTTGTCCTAAAAAGATGACCAATGGTTGACTTTTCATAAACAGCATTTCATAATTTCAGGCAAAACATGGGTGTACTTAATGCAAAAGACCGTTTGCGATTTGAATTTGTAAACGCTGAGCTATGGCTTTCCAAGAAAACACCTAAAAACGCAATTTCCCCCTTAAAATGAGCCTGTATATACTACTATATAGCTATATATGTGCGTGGAAGTTTTGCTTTTTTGATCGTTGAGTTGATTTGCAGCCTCGTAGGTTAATACTCTGATTTTGAACCCTCCATGTTCATATCATGCACAGTAATTGTTTTAAGTACCTATGGACATATGTATTTGTTTCAATCATTGAAATCCATCTTCAAATTCAAAAAATGACGTAAGTTAAACGTCACTTCACAGGGTCCTGTGACGGAAACTGTCAATTTACTTACAAAAGAGGCTAAAACTATCATTGTACCAGCACTGTATCAATCTGGTTTGGTCTATAAACAGTGACCTATTGTAGATATTACTGTGGCTATGGCAGCTACACTGGGCGAACGCAAAAAAATTATTACATACCTAATCTAGGATATGCCTATATTTGGCGTCGCTTTCCAATTCTATAGCCAAAATGCCAATCATAATGCATCTGAATTGGTGGTTGGGGGTACATAAAAAATGTAAACCCTCAATTCAAGATTACGCTGTCCCACAGTAGTAGCAGTAGGAATCATAATCTGACATAAAGCATCGGGCCTGATTACGATTTGTTGAGCAAAGGGTTGTTTGGGTCAGCTTAGGTCACTGTTTAGAAATTCATTGTTTAGAAAGATTTGTAAACAAGTTCACCGTTTAGAAAATTTAATTTTCAGAACGTTCACCGTTTAGGAAAGTAAATTTGCAAAAAGTTCATCGTTTAGAAAATGTTTCTTTCGTTGTCGAAGAAAACTTCAAAACTAACTTCATTCACTTTTCTGAATGAAAAGTGTTTAAGAAACTTTAGTGTTTAACATACGTAAGTATATCCGTTAAAAATACGTTAAAAATAATAAAATAACTAATTAAAAGCACGTATTGCTAAGTTATTGTGAGGTGGAAAGCTATAAAAACTCCTAACTCAGAAAAGTGTTATTGCAATCACAAATTGTCGCTAATTTTATTATACATATTTTAGCATTATTATTAACGTATTTATAACGGACATACTTTACGTATGTTAAACGCATTCAGTTTCCTAAAAACGTTTCATTCAGACCAGTGAATGAAAAGTTAGCGAAAAGTTTTCTTCGACAACGGAAGAAACATTTTCTAAACGATGATCTTTTTGCAAATTTAATTTTTTAAACGGTAAACTTTTTAACAAATCTTTCTGAACCGTGAATTTCTAAACAGTGAACTTCTAAATGGTGAACGCAAACCGAATGTATATAATATTTCGCCTATTGTATATAGATTGTCATTTGACAAATTGTGATATGTCGTCATGAAAGTTTCTTTTTTGAAGGAATTTTATTGTCTATGTAGCAATTTGGGTTGTTCTGATGTGACTTTTTCAATTAATTTGATTTGATGTAAGGGTTGTGAAAATAGTTTTGATTTGAAGCAGTTATCTAGAAAAGCAATTGATTTGATTTGATTTGATGTGAGAAACAAAAACTCAAATCGATTTGATGTGAAAAAACTGTGATTTATGTTTTGATTGGCTTTGATGCAGTTATGCTGCACTTTTGATGTTATATTTCTGTGTTCTACCTCGAATAACTAACTTTTACACTTATATAGCACATTAATTAGCATTAATTAGACTATATTAGCACAGTAATACAGTATGACACTTCTAGGTGTCAACTGGCTAGAACTGTTTTTGTTAGGGGTGCTCAGAAGATCGGTATTAAAGGGGAAACTTAGGGAATTGAACGATTGTACAGATTAAGCAATTAATGGTACTAAGTTCACTACTTGTTTATGAAGCGTTGTATGCTGTAACATGCCGTAAAAACTACTAGCAATGCACAACAATGCTGTTTTCTGAAATATCTGATCTTCTTAATTCTTCCTGAAGGAACGGCTTTATGCTGAAAATTTCTTTAAGGTGGTAGTTACGTTTTCGCAGCTTTTTTCAATGTTCAATTTTGTAGCAATTCCTGAATCAATTTACAAGCGGTCTTTTGCATATTATTAATCAACTTATTTTTTACTAAATTACAATTTTTCAAGAGTCAGTGTTACTCATAGTGTCCACGTTAACTATTTTGGTGAAGCTCATCAGCTCAATTTTATGCATTTTTCCCCGTATTTCGTTAATTCTTCACTGTGGTAAAAAAATTCCGCATACAATTACGCAATTTATACCAAAGGCACGTTGATGTGTTACGAAACTGCTGGTATGCTTAACTAAACGTAATAATTTAGCAGATTTTTACAGTGAGCAAAAGTTTGCCTCAAATTTTTCCAAAAAGTCAAGAAACGGCAGTTTTTATGATTTTGGTAGGCTGTAACTAAAAAAATAATCAACCTTTTACTCAATTCGAAAAAGGTATAAAGCAAATTTATTTGGCTACTGTCAAATAAGCTGTCTTCTCATTTTTATGAACGGAACAGGATATTGATTACTTCAACTGAAATCACTCATTGTGCTCAGAAATGACGGATTTTTTAAAAAATCTTAATTCAGTTAAATAGGGCCTCATTGGGGTCAGCTAATATTACATTAAGGACAGTTTTTTCGTACCCGTTGAAAAAATGACGGACAAAAGTTTTAAAAATGACGTTTCAGGAGACTGAAGAAAATTCGCAATTTTTGAAGGGGTTTATTAACACTGCCAATGCTCGTGGCTGCTGTAACGTATACTAACCAAATTTTGCAGGTATAATAGATGCCTAAGGGACTATGTACATGTAAATTAATGTGCAAAGTGGTTATTGGTATTTTGTGATATTGGCATGAGAAGTCAGAATTGAGGTAAAAAACTTCAAAGTTACAGATCGCCTAGAACGACTAACAGAAATATGTCATATTTTAGCTGAAAATATTCTTAAAATAAATTGGGTTAGACCTTTTTTGAATGGCTTTTATGAGTAGTGTAAGAGCCACAAAAATTTGCTTACAATTTTGTAAGACCTCAAAAAATACACAAAAAATCCAGTTGTTTAGCTATAAATTAGCCGTAAAAGTTTGAATCAATGTCACATTTAACTGAAATATTGCTATTTACATTCGCAATGTCAGTACCAAGTTTGATTATGTTCGATCAAGTAACTTTTGAATTAATGCAAAAACTTCGAAAACGTAACTACCACCTTAAACAATCTATCCACTATCATACGAAATAATATGCAGTTCCTTTTGCCAACTAGAATTTTCAAGGCGGCTAAACTTAAGAAAGTCACATTGACAAGGCAGTTCTAGTCTCTTCTATTTATTTTGAATGAAAATAGAGGAATTAGCTAAAGCATTTGTATTGTTGATATGTAGTGTGCGTTATTAACCAACATTAAAATAAATGCACCAATATCTTGCTTGTAGTCATTTTTATCTTGTTTTAGAAACTCATTGATTTACTCCTATGATCCTCATCAAGGGGATTGCCTTACATTCAATTTGGAAAATTCAACATATTTACACGCAGGAGAAATCTATGGTGTGATTTTAAAAAATCCCCATTGACTAAGTGTTATTGGGTTGCCGACCCCCCGCGAAGCAGGGGTGCAACCCATTGTATTCATATTCCTGTTGTTGTTGATGATGATGTTGTTGGGTTGCCGACCCCCAGCGAAGCAGGGGTGCAACCCATTGTATTCATATTCCTGTTTTTTTTGTTGTTTTTTTTTCCTGTTAGCAAAAGTTTGTTACTCGTTTTACTCTGGAGTTACAAGGGGGATTGGTCCCAAACTTTGGTGGGGGGACCCCCCCTACGAGTAGTTGTGCCCCCCACCTTGGTGACCCCCTGACCCCACGGGGGGCCGGGTCACGTGACCCCCGAAAATGATGGAACACAAGGGGGGACCCTTGTGAACTTGAAAATTTTTTTTCAGTGATTTGGACAAAAACTTGTCTCTAGGGGTAATTTGGGCCCCTGAACACGAATCTGGGGTTATTTTGTACCCAGGACCCCCCTGGAGTCGCCTATGACCCCCCCAGTGTACCCCCCCTAGGGGGCCCTCAGGGGTCAAATTTTCGAAATTGAGATTTTGATGTCTCTAGGGGTAATTTGAGCCCCTGAACACGAATCCGAGGTCCTTTTTTGCGTAGGACCTTCGTGGACCCCCCTATGACCCCCTCAGGGTACCCCCCCCCCCTAGGGGGTCCTCGGGGGTCAAATTTTCGAATTTGAGATTTTGGTGTTTTTAGGGGTAATTTGGAGCCCTGAACACGAATCTGGAGTCAATTTTTGTCTAGGAGCTTCCTGGGTACCCCTATGATCCCCTCAGGGTACCCCCTTCTAAGGGTTCAAATTTTCATAATTGAAATTTTGGGGTTTTTGTGGGTAATTTGGGTCCCTGAACATAAATATCAGGTTTTTTTACCGAAAATACACGATCTTTTGCCTATAATGGACGGTCCTCTGCCTAGAATGGAGAGTCCTCTGACTAGAATAGAGGGTCCTCTGACTAGAATAGAGGGTTCTCCGCCTAGAATAGAGGGTCTTCCGCTTAGACTACAGGGTTCTTTACGAGAATGGATGATTTTCTGCTTCGAACACTAGGTTCTCTGCCTTTAGAGGGTTTTCTGCTAGAAATAGAGGGTCCTCTACCTAGAATAGAGGGTCCTCTGCTTAGAATAGAGGGTCCTCTACCTAGAATAGAGGGTCGTCTGCCTAGAATAGAGTGTCCTCTGCGTAGAATAGAGGGTCTTCTGCCTAGAATAGAGGGTCCCTTACCGGTCGGCAACCCGTTGTGGCCTACTGGCGATTTTTTGTTGTTTTTTTTCCTGCTAGCAAAAGTTTGTTACTCGTTTTTCTCTGAAGTTACTGGGAGGATTGGTCCCAAACTTTAGTGGGGGGACCCCCCCCTATGAGTAGTTGTGCCCCCCACCTTGGTGACCCCCTGACCCCAGGGGGGGCCGAGTCACGTGACTCCCGAAAACGATGGAACACAAGGGGGGACCCTTGTGAACTTGAAAAATTTTTTTTCAAGGATTTGGACAAAAAACTGTCTCTAGGGGTAGTTTTGGCCCCTGCCCCTGAACACGAATCTGGGGTTATTTTTTACCTAGGACCCCCCTGGACCCCCCTATAACCCCCTTAGGGTACCCCCCCTAGGGGGTCCTCGGGGGTCAAATTTTCGAAGTTGAGATTTTGGTGTTTTTAGGGGTAATTTGGGCCCCTGAATACGAATCTGGGGTTATTTTTTACCTAGGACCCCCCTGGACCCCCCTATAACCCCCTTAGGGTACCCCCCCTAGGGGGTCCTCGAGGGTCAAATTTTCGAATTTGAGATTTTGGTGTTTTTAGGGGTAATTTGGAGCCCTGAACACGAATCTGGAGTCAATTTTTGTCTAGGAACTTCCTGGGTACCCCTATGATCCCCTCAGGGTACCCCCCTCCTAGGGGATCCTAACGGGTCAAATTTTCGAAATTGAGATTTTGGTGTTTTTAGGGGTAATTTGGGCCCCTGAACACGAATCCAAGGTTTATTTTTGCCTAGAACCTCCCTGAACCCCCATACGGCCGGCTCAGGGTACCCCTCCTCCCTAAGGGGCCCTCAGGGGTCAAATTTTCGAAATTGAGATTTTTATGTTTTTAAGGGTAATTTGAGCCCATGAACACGAATCCAAGGTTCGTTTTTGCCTAGGACCATCCTGGACCCCCTCGGACCCACTCAGGGTACCCCCCTTCTAAGGGTTCAAATTTTCGAAATTAAAATTTTGGGGTTTTTGTGGGTAATTTGGGTCCCTGAACATAAATATCAGGTTTTTTACCGAAAATAGACGATCTTTTGCCTATAATGGACGGTCCTCTGCCTAGAATGGAGAGTCCTCTGACTAGAATAGAGGGTCCTCTGACTAGAATAGAGGGTTCTCCGCCTAAAATAGAGGGTCTTCCGCTTAGACTACAGGTTTCTTTACCGAGAATGGATGATTTTCTGCTTCGAACACTAGGTTCTCTGCCTTTAGAGGGTTTTCTGCTAGAAATAGAGGGTACTCTACCTAAAATAGAGCGTCCTCTGCTTAGAATAGAGGGTCCTCTACCTAGAATAGAGGGTCATCTGCCTAGAATAGAGTGTGCTCTGCGTAGAATAGAGGGTCTTCTGCCTAGAATAGAGGGTCCCTTACCGGTCGGCAACCCGTTGTGGCCTACTGGCGATTTTTGTTGTTGTTTTTTTTCCTGTTAGCAAAAGTTTGTTACTCGTTTTTCTCTGAAGTTACTGGGGGGATTGGTCCCAAACTTTAGTGGGGGGACCCCCCTTATGAGTAGTTGTGCCCTTCACCTTGGTGACCCCCTGACCTCACGGGGGGCCGGGTCACGTGACCCCCGAAAACGATGGAACACAAGGGGGGACCCTTGTGAACTTGAAAAATTTTTTTTCAAGGATTTGGACAAAAAACTGTCTCTAGGGCTAGTTTTGGCCCCTGAACACGAATCCGGGTTATTTTTTACCTAGGACCCCCCTGGACCCCCCTATGACCCCCTTAGGGTACCCCCCCTTTGGGGGTCCTCGGGGGTCAAATTTTCGAATTTGAGGTTTTGGTGTTTTTAGGCGTAGTTTGGGCCCCTGAACACGAATCTGGGGTTATTTTTTACCTAGGACCCCCCTGGACCCCCCTATGACCCCCTTAGGGTACCCCCCCTTAGGGGGTCCTCGGGGGTCAAATTTTCGAATTTGAGATTTTGGTGTTTTTAGGCGTAGTTTTGGCCCCTGAACACGAATCTGGGGTTATTTTTCACCCAGGACCCCCCTGGTCCCACCTATGACCCCCTTAGGGTACCCCCCGCTAGGGGGTCCTCGGGGGTCAAATTTTTGAATTTGAGATTTTGGTGTTTTTAGGCGTAGTTTGGGACCCTGAACACGAATCTGGGGTTATTTTTCACCCAGGACCCCCCTGGATCACCCTATGAGCCCCCCAGGGTACCCCCCCCCCTAAGGGGCCGTCAGGGGTCAAATTTTCGAAATTGAGATTTTGATGTTTTTAGGGGTAATTTGAGCCCCTGAACACGAATTCAAAGTTTATTTTTGCCTAGGACCTCCCTGAACCCCGCTACGGCCCGCTCAGGGAACCCCCCCTAGGGAGCCCTCAGGGGTCAAATTTTTGAAATTGAGATTTTTGTGTTTTTAGGGGTAATTTGAGCCCCTGAACATGAATTCAAAGTTTATTTTTGCCTAGGACCTCCCTGAACCCCCCTACGGCCCCCTCAGGGAACCCCCCCCTAGGGGGCCTTCAGGGGTCAAATTTTCGAAATTGAGATTTTGATGTTTTTAGGGGTAATTTGGGCCCCTGAACACGAATCTGAGGTCCATTTTTGTCTAGAAGCTACCTGGGTACCCCTATGATCCCCTCAGGGTACCCCCCTTCTGTGGGGTCCTAAGGGGTAAAATTTTCGAAATTGAGATTTGCATGTTTCTAGACGTAATTTGTGCTGCTGAACACGACTACAGGGTCCTCTGATTAGAATAGAGGGTCCTCTGCCTAGAATGAGGGTCCTCTGCATAGAATAGAGGGTCCTCTACCCAGAATAGAGGGTCGTCTGCCTATAATAGAGGGTCCTCCGCCGAGAATAGAGGGTCTTCTGCCTAGACTAAAGGGTCCCTTACCGAGAATGGATGATTTTCTACCTAGGACACTAGGTTCTCTGCCTTCAGAGGGTTCTTTGCTTAAAATAGAGGGGCCTCCTCTGCACAGAATAGAGGGTCCCCTGCTTAGAATAGAGGGTCCTCTGTCTAGAATAGAGGGTCCTCTGCCTAGAATAGAGGGTCCCTTACCGGTCGGCAACCCGTTGTGGCCTACTGGCGATTTTTA
>JASANF010017213.1:0-32066 GCA_030248245.1 Trissonchulus sp. WLG1_4
AACTGCTATTATACCTTTGTGTCCTCAGCTACTGTTCTAATATGTTAGTAGTTTCAGTGTGTCTCAGTTTTATAGTTTTGTTTTCACTGGGTCCTGTTTCCAGACTGTTACTTGTTGATTGTTATTGTTACTTGACTGCACTTACTCAACGTCGGATTTAGCCTTGAAATCTTTAACATCAGCAAATCTCCGCAGCAGTAGTGTATTATCTACCTGACAAGTTTTGGTAAAGTGGTTTCTGAAGTGCAGATCACTGCGTCAAAAAAGATATTTAGCTTGCTTCTGGGAGCTGCCACCGCTAGACCACCAGCTGTTGTCATTTATTGATATTCTAGTATTCAGTGAAATTGTAGTCCATGTTTCTACAGTCAGAGTCGAACGTCGACGATCTGAAAAATAGCTGGCTTCTGGGGAACGTTCAAACGCTATAACGGGTATTGCTATAATTTTTAGACATATCTTTTTGTTTCGACATTTTGACTGCTTTGCTGACCTATTTGAATATCAAGGGCGTATCCTAGCGGGTATGGGGAAGGAATTACCCCAGTCTAGAAATTTTTCCTAATGACAACCCAAGAACTGCGTCTCCAATGAACAACATTTGGCCCCAAAATATAACTTTTCTCCCGTTTTTTTTTCTCTGGGGGCTGCCGCCCTCACACCCCTGCAACTTCACGGTTTAATATTTATTATAACTCTCCTTCATCAAACCCTATCAATGTTACTATATCGGTATATAATTGTGCTTGTGCAGTTTCTGATTGTTTAATCCACTGTCTCATTTGTCGTTTCATCTGCCTTAATGTAGTAACACGAACACTTTAGTAGATTTCAATATTTCAGTATGTATATACTACTAACTTTAAGTTCCTTTAGAGTGGCGAACTGCCAATTGTGCTATTGTGGAAGTATTCGACAGAGCATTTTACAACTTTTGGTGACGAAACGGGCTTTTTGTGATTTGTTGAATCACTAGAACATAACACATAAGTCATAAATGCTAACCAAAAAGGTGTGTATATGTCAAGTTAGACAAAAAATTTTTCGAAAATTTTTTCATTTTTGAAAAAATATGTGTGCCTCAGAGACTGGATCCGGATCCGGATCCGGATCCGGCCGGATCCAGTGGATCCGGATCCGGATCCGGATCCGGCAGAAATTTTGGATCCGGTCGATCCCTAATATATATATAGATATATATATATATATATATATATATAATAACAACAGGTGCCCTGAAGCTCAGGACTTTTTGCTCTTGATGGCTGAAAAATTCTTCAAAACTCCGAAAAAACGCAAAAAACAAACACCAAAAAGTGTCAAACTTTCACAAAAAAAGGAAATATTTGATTTTTTTGTAATTACAGTCTGCTTAAATTTTTCACGCAACAACCCTAATGTTGACCTAAAATCAATATCTGACCCAAAATCACACGAACATTTTAAAAAATATATTAAAAAAATCACTTACTTGACAAAAGCTGCCTGACCCCCTCGTGAGAGCCGACAAAAACAGTGGATTTCAGTAGGAAACGACCAGAAAAAATAGGCGAATTAAATTTTTCGGACTTATTTTTGAAAAAACCCAGAGCGTCCCGATAAAAATCCCAGCTATAATCAGCTAATTTTGCTCCCGGCGGGAAGCGGGGTTTGAGTGGCGCATCTGATTTTTCTTGGGGAGGTTGGTGGGGGCATTCCGGAGGGATTTTCTCGGCGGGAAGGGTCATGTCGGCTAGGTAACCCTGAAAAAACAAAATAAACAATACAAAATAAACCAATAAAATAAAAAATTGAGTGGGGAGTGAAACTACGTTAATCGTTGCAAATAGGAAGCGAAACCAAATGGGAGAACTGCGGGGTTATTCGTCAATGGAATGAGAAGAGGATACTAAAACTTCTAACCAAGGTAGAGTACATAATGGTGTCCCACTCTTAGGGTCTTATCCAAAATTGGATTTATCGGATTAGATTTAACTTTATTTCGTCAATAACGCAGCGTCAGTTAAACGTGATTTATTGAAACTTGGCACACACCGAGGTACCGTATGTGAGCCATGTGGGGCAAACTTTCAGCCGGCTAGCTTCAATTTGTGCTGCGCTATTAGCAAATTTAATTTTAATCTAATCCGTTAAATCCAATTTTGGATAAGGCCCTAATAGAAGACTCACGTAAGAGTGCAACGCCATTAAGAACTCTTGTTTGAACTAAAGTGCACAAAATCTCATTTCGTGATCTTATTCTAGTCCAGATTTATTATTAAAGAAAGTTGAACCTATTCCGAGAAAAAATTAGTATTGTTGCTTTGACTTGTTTGATATCCTCAATAAAAAAACTATTATTATTCGGATACAGGTTTCACGAATGGTCAGAAAAAACCCTGCCCTGACTTTCTACCAAAAATGTCCGGCCATTTGATGGGTTCGCAGGTAAAACCGCCGAAATAGTTTTACTCGAAATTCCATATCGATTGCCAACGCAGCAACCATCAACAATAAACCAAAATCAAACTTGAGAAGACAAAAATTACACAAAAAACACAAATCCTTTATTCAAACAAATGAATTTCAAGACATTCTCAGCACACACACTAGAAAAACATGTTTCGTAAAAAAATGTTTTATCATAATACAGCCAAAAAAGGAAAGTATTTTACAAACATATACATATATATCATACATATACATATAATATTATATATGTATACACTAGGTACATATATCTCTCTATGCACGTACAAAAAAAACTAATAGCCACTATATAACAACAATAACGTGTAAAAAATAAGAATACAAGTACATATATATTTTACAATTTTGTTAAAAATTATTGGAGTTGAGTCAACAAGAAGTGGGAAATAAAAATAGCGAGAAAATATGGTATCTAAGCAACGTGTTACGATATACTCACAAACAAATGAAGCTGAATGCTATCTAATGCACAAAGATATACCACACACTTTTATTTAATAACTCCCCTGGAAAACTTTTTCAGCAGCTTTAACGGAAATGAAATAGAAGAAAAAATCTCTGGAGTATTATCGAACAAAAAACTTGCAGCGGAAGCCAAAGTCTGACTAAAAATTGCTGGACCCTGTGGCAAAAAGAAACCCGCGATTTCATTACGAAAAGAACGAACTACGAGTATATATCAAGAATATATACAGCGAGTAGTCACAAAAATCACGCCACCTTTGTCGTCTCAGGGTTCAGCAATTTTTGGTCAGACTTAAGTATGAGCAAGAGTACATAATAGCGCCTCACTCTATAGAAGAGTGAGACACTCTCCAGTCTGCCTGTGTTCTAGCACAGGCAGATGCGCTGGTCATTTCAGGCTACATGTTGACATTCTGTGCAACATGTGGCTGGCCAATCAGCGCGTAGATTCTCTGCGTAACACACTTTAGTTTATAATCGCTGATGCGTTGATAAGCATTAAGATAGGGATAAAAGCTTAATAACTAATTATTTATTCATAGTCTGCTTGTAAAAACATTAAAAAAGGTTTGCAAATACCTTTGGGGATATTTTGGCAAACTTTCAGCGAAATTGATTGAGAAACTTTTGAGATATAAACTTTTCTGAATTTCTTCAAAGTTTCTCAATCAAGTTCGCTGAAAGTTTGTCAAAATATCCCCAAAGATATTTGCTAACCTTTTGTAATGTTTTTGCAAGCAGACTATAAACGAATAATGACAGTGTTTTTTTTCGTCGAAAATTTTGCGTCGTCTGACGCACATGCCCAAATTTTTTTGCGTCATTTCGAAAAAAAGTGCGCAGGGCGGTTATAATGTCGGTATTTTGCTGATCACGTCAATGTCGGTATGTTGTTGAGAAGCTAAGCAGAGTTTTGAATTTTAGCAGGCTGAAAAAGACTACAAGGATGCAGTTTTGCTTGAAAAAGTACAAAACGGGAACTGCAGTAGTTGCAGGGGTCTGGGGGCGGCAGCCCCCAGAAGCCAAGTATCTGGTGTTTTGGGACTTCAGTTCCCCAGGAGACGGCATCATTACGCCAAATTAGGTTGGCAGGTACTGAATTATTAACACTGTAAACACGCAGCTTATTTCAGCAGATATGTAATAGAATTCTCTCAATGCAAACTTTGATACTAGCGCGGCAATCAAATACCTATTGGCATTAATTGATGCTTTTAAGAAACTTGCTGTTGCTGGGTGTGGCATGCTTCGACACGATTTTTTCTAATCGTATATAATCTTAATCATAATAGGTTGTTAACTGTCATTGAAACCAGTTGTAGCTGTATACAGATCAAGCTTGAAACGTTAGACATTATATCAGAAAATTTTACAATTTTGCAATTTTACAATACATACAAGAAAATTTGATGGTTTTGACGCAATTTTGGAAAATTTTTCAAATTTTTTCGCGCCGAAAATGCTTTTTTCGGTACTTTTTGAAAATGCTTTTTTCGGTACTTTTTGGCCAAATCAGCTATGACAGCTTTCAACCTCAGCCGAAAAAAAGTGCGTCACGGGACGCACATGGCCGAAAAAAAGTGCGGCGTTTCGCACTTTTTGACGCAAAAAAAACACTGAATAATGAGTTATTCACCTTTTATCCCTATCCCGTTTTATGATTGGAGCACGTGCACAGGCGTCTGCCAATCAGAGAAAAGGAGCTCGCTTCTGATTGGCCGGCCACATGTTGCACAGAATGTCAACATGTAGCCTGAAAACGACCAGCGCATCTACCTGTGCTAGAACACAGGCAGGCTGGACAGTGTCTCACTCTTCTTCTATATAGAGTGAGACGCTATTATGTACTCTTGGTATGAGTAACGTATTCATGCTAAAAACTGTCAGCTTCACCGTCACGGGACGGGGATGTATATATCAGACAAGGCTTGTGGGAAGAAACGAAGAAACCCAAATCGAATCAGACTAGAGCACAAAAAAGACAACAGCAAAAACGTAAATAAATAATGGACACAAATGCAGATAAGGGGGATATGGGAGTCCACCCCCTGCCCCGATTTGAGATGATGCCTTAAACCCACCATTTTGCATCCAGACAAACCCTGAGAGCCTCATGCTGATAAAAAATGCTGCTAAAAGCGACAAGAATCTGAGAAAAGTTATCCATTTTTGATAATATAAGTTTCGTTTAAATTTAAAATAAACACCCGGGCTCAAATTGAGATCCCGTGTGTATTTATATACACGTACGATCACTAGGCTATTAAAAGGACAATGCAGCAACAACATGAACACAATTAAACAACAACCAATAAAGTATGATTCAACCAGAAAACTAACAACAGAAACAGTGACTGTGTTAAGATCCATAGAAATCTTATTCCCATATACACATGGATAAGACAACTAAATCCTGGTTTATTCATACTTGTCCGTATCCGGAAGTAAATACAGAAAAAGTTGTAATTTTTGCTTGATTTGGTTTGGTCATTCATTCAAAAATCAGTTGCAAGAATCTATATATATACAAGATGTTGTACATCAGTCATGAATAGCACTTGCGGAGTACGAACATTATGTATATACTTATGGACAAACAGAAAATACTTACGGACAAATCGACACTCAGACGGACTACTATGAATCAGGCATTATCTGAGACTTTTATATTTTATTACTTTTCATGTAAATCTTAGAAATGGGTGATCGGAAGATCTTTTGTACCTGTTATATGACAGTTGTCACGGTTACACATTTTCACGTTTGCCTTATTTGTCCTCAAGATTTGGCTGCAGACTTACGCTTAGGCCTTACGGCCTCGGCATCTTCATTTTCTTGTCTGATCACCCACTTTAAAATACCCATATTTATATGATTTTATCATTTATGTTTATTGTTTATCAGCAAATAAATTAATACCAACAATCCAACAAATCTACTACATCTAATCCAATTAATCTTCCTAATCCTTTTTGCTCTCCACAGAGCTGCTATAGCTAGCCACCATCAGCCCCCCTACGATAGCGGCCACTGTGAAAAACTGGGCCCCAATTCGGTATCGCATCATGCGCTGCTGTTTCACTCGATCGCCCTGTTGCATGGCTCGCAGACCGACCACCAAAGCTGCCACTGTGGCTAGCATTCCTGCAATCAGACCAGACTTTTTAGGTACTACTTTCTGATCACTTATCAACGCATCAGCGATAATATATATATATATATATATATATATATATATATATATATATATATATATATATATATATATATATATATATATATATATACATATATATGTATAGAGATAGACATTTATGAAGAAATATGTATATATATATCAAGAGTATAATAATAAGCGTAAAAAGTCTATATCAAGTCAAAGTCTATATCAAAAGTCTATATCAAAAATATATATCAAGCGCGGATCCAGGGGGGTGGCGCGGGGGGCTCGAGCCCCCCCCCCTATAACTCTATACTCTGACTGAAATATCCCCAAAGGTACCCCCTTGCAAACCTTTTATTGCCCGACCAAATGTTTTTGTAAGCCCAGACTATGAATAAATAATGAGTTAATAACCTTTTTTGCTGGGGGCTGCCGCCCCCAGACCCCCGCAATTTTCTGGTCCTTGTTATCAGCGATTATATATATACTAAAGTGTGTTACGCAGAGCATCTACGAGCTGATTGGCCAGCCAAATGTTGCACAGAATGTCAACATGTGACCTGAAAACTAGCTATTATGTACTCTTGATGTTATGCAGTCACTAGATTGTCTTAGTCTACTTCTACATAAAAGTGGGACTATATACTACATATACTGTATATAATAATAGCATTGGGAGTGGGTCCTAACGTTTTCGTAGCTTCTATCCTAAATGAAGTTTTTAACATTATTCACAAACTGAAAATGAATTTCTACAAACTATGTAGACAAAAAATAATGCCCATATGTAGCAGTTAGGCCAAAAATCCTAACTATATCCACAACAATGCACCGAAACTTCTGGTTCACTTGACCTTAGGAATTAGGACGTCAATTTTTGGGCTGCTACTGTGAAGAATTGACTGCATGGGTTCGTCTCATGTTTTCAAGACGCATAGGAAAAGACCCCACTTAGACAAAAAATAGATGCGCCACCTACTTATTTTAGTGGCATGACTTCTGCGACTACTTGCTGTACTCTTGATAGTCAAAATCTATTCTTTTCGTAACGAAATCACATGTTTCGTATTCTCAAGTGGTGCTACTATTTTTTGTCAGACTTTGGTATCTTGCGAAAGCTGGCTGATTTGACCATGTAGTTTTCTTGAAACTGCTCAGGCACAAAACGATTGGGACAAGAACACCAAGGACAAGTATGAACCTGGCCTTATATGTACCCCAAGGACAAGTATGAACCTGGCCTTATATATACCCCAGCTAACTAACCAATAGGGACAAGCGGATTGCTCTTGGCCTTGTCCATGGCTTTGTCCCTAACCCGCTGCGGTGCCGCGAACCCGCCCCCCTCCTGGGCAATGTGTTTGGCCACCACCGGAACCGGAATGGAGGGGGCGGAGGTGTGGTGCGCCGGGCGGATGGCCCGCTTGTGCGCTTTCTCCCACGTGGTGGAGGGGTCGCGAGCGGAATCCTCGGGCATAGTGGTCCAATTGACGGGGGGAACCTAGTGGCAATACATAACGGCTACATTTATAAATATTCTCCCCATACATAAATATTCTCTCCACTCCAGGTGTGGACGCGGGTCGTGGGTTGCGCGGGTTGGGTTGGGTTGGAAAATTTGAGCCGTGGGTCGACCCGCGGGTACCCAATTGAGGCTGCGCGGGTCGCTAAATTTTTTCCTGACCCGCGAAATCTAAAAAAGTACCACGTCCTATTTTAATTATACAGAAATATGATACTGCGTGAAGTGTTGATCGGTCTAAGTATCGATGTGAACAACGTAGAAATGCAGGACTGCGGAAATTTTAAATACTTGGGCATCAACTAAAATCAATCTATCATCAGGTAGCTTATTGATTGATCACGAACCAGGTTGTCTTAATATGGTGGGTCGCGGGTCGACTTTTGCGACGCGGGTTGGGGGCTGGGCCATGGGTTCTCAAACTTTTATTTATATCTACGGACAAGAACAAGCTAAACTCCAATCACCTTACGCGATAAACATCCGTACAAGATTCTTCAAGTGGATGATCGAAGATCTTCTGTACCTGTTGTACTACAGTTGTGACGGTTGCACATTTTCAGGTTTGCCTTATTTGCCATAGATTAGGCTTCAGGCTTGGGCTTAGGCATTTTTTTCTCTGATCTAAGCACTTTAATCTGAACCAAGCTCACCATCTCTGAACCCAAATTGGTCCGCCTAAGTAGCTCAAAATATATACGTACTCTCGTCAAATGCAGAAAACATATAATTGCAAAATACTATCAACGAGCAAAAGTAAATGACCCTCATTGCAGCAAACACATAGCTATGGGGCAACAGTTTTACTGTAATATATTATTACATGTTACAGTCATACATACACGCACACAATGTATAAAATACCTTCATTGAATGCAAATTAAAACTATAACTTTTGACAAAAATCACGAAAAATCTGGGTCACATTCAAAAAATATATTATATACTCAGTCTAACAAAAAGTAAATATATAATATATATTTATATATTATACTTTTAAGGATTGAAAATGCATACGATGTGCATAAATTTTTTACAATAGTTATTATTATATTGGTATAAAAAACATTACAAAGTTACATCGAAATAGAGTATTCTACTTTTAACTATGTATATATATATATATATATATATATATATATATATATCATTATCTAAAACTAAAATAATTTATATCTATTGTACTTTTACTAAACTATTCTTATCAAAATTTTGAAAAATTAAATTAAAAATCTAACAATTATTACAACGACATAGTATATACTTTACGCATTATTACTATATAAATATATATCACATAAAAAACGAACATTCACTCATACAAAAAACAAAATGTTTCTCGAAATATTGAACAAAACAAATAAAATTTGTGATCGGAACTGAATGTAATTAATTAAGATTATTATACATTAAAGATTTCTATTTAAAAGAGTTAGGATAGATGATTCTTTTTCAAATTTTCTAAACATTACCAGTGGAGTCCCACAAGGTTCAATTCTCGGACCAACACTATTTCTTTATTATATCAACGATCTCCCGCTAGTTATTAAATCTTCTCAGATTAAATTATATGCTGACGACATTAAACTATATTTCTGCTTCAATCGTGGAATGCACTCTGATACCTTACAAAACGATCTAGATGCGATAGTAAGTTGGTGTAATAAGTGGCAGTTGGATCTCGCTATTAACAAGTGTTTTGTATTGCATGTTGGTCTTTCAAATCCATTAACCACTTATACCATCAATAATCTAGAATTAGATACAGTGTCCTCTTGTAAAGATCTAGGAGTCATTGTGCAATCCAATCTAAAATTCAGCGAACACTGTTCGACCATTGCCAAAAAAGCTTTAGGGATATCACATCTTGTTTTACATAATTTTGCGAATACTGACCCCTTGTTTCTCACAAAACTTTTTTGCACGTATGTCAGACCTATCCTAGAGACCTCTTGTGAGGTTTGGCATCCCACCCTCAAAAAAGATATAAATACAATCGAACATGTGCAAGCTTTTTTCACTCGAAAATTACTACAAAATACAACTTTAGATTATGTTGAAAGATGCACCATATTAAACCTTCACAGCCTTGAATCTCGTCGTATATTTAGAGATTGTGTTCTAGTTTTTAAAATTCTGCAAAATTTAATTGACATTAAAGTATCTGAATTTTTTCTAATGCGTTCTGATATTGTGACACGTATATACCTCTCGTGGCCATGACTGGCAAATTTATGTTCCAAATAAGAACCTGACCCTGACCAAATCCTTTTTTGCTTATAGGATTGTTAATTTTTGGAATTCTTTACCAGCTTCTGTAGTGGACTCAGCCCCCCTGCCTGCTTTCAAAAAGAATTTGCGTAATCATATGTTTGCTGCTCGCGATTCCAGGTAACATCCAAGCCTTTAATTGTTGTTAATTGTTATTGCTTTTCTTTGCCTTAGTAAATTGAATTGAATTGAATTGAATTTGATTTTGTCAATTTAAAATGCGCGTTAAATCAATCAACAGTGTTGATCGATTTAACACGCATTTTAAATTGACATAATGTCTAACCCTGAGTTCCTGATTATCCTGATTATATCCAATTTTAAAAACATAAAAATAAACATGAAAAACACATAAATATATCATTAAAGGGCGGATTCTGGAATGAATTTTACCGCCCACCCAAATCCAGAAAATCTGGTACTCAGTATATATTAGTAAGAAAACAACAGTAAACGTAGCTGTATAATAATAGATAAAACTCAATACTGAATGAAAACATAAAAAAGTAAACAAACAAGTTAAGTATTAATTATTAAGTGCAGAGTATTCAACGCTGAACGACAACAGCGAACTACTGAAGCAGAATGATGAATTTATAAAATACATACATTGTATACATTGGTCGCCTCTTGCTTTGCAGGTATATGATATATCGGCGACAAAAAATCACAACCAGACAAATCTGGAAAATAATTCAGAATGATTATATAGATCTTAGAAAAATTCGTTACGAACTTCTACAAAATATATACAAACTGCGCTAACAATCAGTAACAAATCAGTAAACGGCCAAAAAATGCCAAAAAGTATGTATAAATAAATATATATACCAGAAAAAAGTTTCACAATAAAAATTAGAAATAGAGCAAACTCAGTACAACAATACTTGCAAAACGTGAACAGAAAGAAAAGTTTTTCCGACACTGTCACTAGCCAAATCAAAAAAAATCTGATCCGTTAAATTCATGTCTTTTGACACATAAAAATAACAACTAAAAAACTGCAATAAAAGACAGAAAAACACAATAGCAACCTTCACCTTGAATCTCATAAAAATTAAATAAACGGACGAATAACGCCAATAAAAACGTATATAAGCTGCAAAAATAACAAACACAGGACACAACAATACAATAAATAAATGTGTGCATATGTATATACGTTCAAAGAAAATCAACTGCATTTAATAATACTGATAACATTAGCACCCACAACTGATACAGAGTTGGGTATTTGCAATCACTGAATCAAATCATTCAATATTCAAATCACCAATCAAATCCCCTTCGGGTAGTTTTGGCTGAACTCTGACAAAACAACACATGTGAACGCGTAACCAACTTTAAATCCCCCTGTCCCGACTCAAAATTTCTGAAAAACTTCAAATACATATTTTTTAAATGTTTTTAATCTAGTCCTTTTTGAACATTGAACCTAATTTTGGAAAAATGAATATAAGTCACAAAGAGCTTCTTTGTTTGCAAAAAGACCTTAGCTAGAACGTCACAATTTCAAAAACCCCTTACAAAACCTTATAAACTCGAAACGTGCGATTCTCCAGCACTAGCTGAAATCGCTTGGAGTACGCCTCAGCACCATAGCGGATTTCGTCACAAAATCGTGGCGTATCCGATTTCTTAAGTCCGGAAATGGCAAACCCATTGTCCAGAACGTGTCCGTTGTCCAAATCGACTATATCCGGCAGGCGACAATTATCCTGCCGGGGCGACAGGCAAATACTATCTTCCAGGATGATATAGTGTGCGTCCACGTGTTTCAAAATCCCATGGACCTCTTCGGCAGAGCGTCGAGCATACATTTGGTAGACCTTTCGCGTTCGCTCCCGTAGCCATTTGTCCTCGAAATGCGGGTGATTCACCAGATGCCGGCCCGTGCAGCATTTGACGCCAGCTAGCAGCTGCATGCTGCCAGCAAAGGAAGCGTTGGGGGCCGTATTGTTGCCAATCCAGTGCATTAGCTCCACCGTATCCGGGTCCCAGAATTCGCGCAAGTCGTGCATTTCTTTGCGAACCCGGGGCACCAGGGTGAACAGCAGGAATAGAATGCAACCCAGCGTCAGGCCATAGCGTATGGTTTGCACCAGCCAAGGCTTGCGCAGTTGTTTTTTGACCGTGAGAATATTTTGCCAAATCTCATAGTCGCCTAGGCCCACAGCGCCCAACAAAACCATGTGGGGGGTCCAGAAATACTTCATACGCAGGGTTAGCAGTGCTACTATGCCCGCTAGCACCGACTGAATACTTAAGTAGGCCAGATTAGGTCGCTGGTTTAGCATGAATGCTTTGTTGGAAATGTCCCAGAGCCCAGCGCGAGCGGCCTGCTCGCGTTTTTCGAGCTCCGGGGGAAGCATAGGCGCACACCATTCTAGCAGCAGGTTTTTTCCAATCAAAAACAAACAGCCCAGCATGGTGATAAAGTAGGTGGGAAATAGTAGAGTATGACTTGTGCGTCGGAAAAAGTCATTCTCCAAGAACACAAACGCCCCATGACACAGATATAGTCGAGATTCAAAGTCCATGGGGTTGCCGAAACCAAATTTCCCCTTGATGAATTTGAAAATATGCTCATCAGCCTCCACGTGAATCAAATATCGTTTGACGGCAACGTTTATTCCCAGAGTCAGCAGCATGACCAAGAAAACCTGAGTCCCCACCCGGAAGGCGCCCTCTAAAATTCCTCCCGTCAGGGCCATATTACGCCACAGCCAGAGCATCAAAATAGCAGCCGGTATGAAACTCAACAATACAGAGCCTAGAACCATGGGCTGAAAAAATTGCATAGCACCGACCGCAAGCATAGCAATAGCTTGCATTAGCAATAGTTGCCAGACTTTATGCGTAGGAGTCAGTTGCAAAACTCCCAGTAGGAAAAAAGCCAGCGCCTGAATCAGTAGGATAAATTGGTTAAACTGCCATGTGAGTGCAAACAGAAATGTAAACAACAAAATCCCCAATTTCGATCCCTGTTCTTTCCAACGCGGCAGCCGTCGATCCAAATAAACGCACACAAAAAATATCTGCACAAAGAGGAAGGGAAAAGCGAAAGCTTCGCGTAAATTGATGGTAAAAAACACCCGAGTGGTGTCTTCCAGATTAGTTGCAAACTGAATCGCAGCTAACAAGCCAGCTGCCCAAATTCCCGTCAAATACCAAGCTGTCAGAAACAAAGCCATCACATAGACTCCGTTCAGATTGAAAATCGAGTAAACGTAGAATAGCATCGGTTCTAGCTTATGCCAGGCGTGAAACAGTTTGTAGGCTAAGGCTAGAGCTACCTCTTGGTAGACATTGAATCGTTGAAGGACATTAATGGTCCGTCCGTGTTCCGTTTGGTTGTCCTTGACCAGTTCATAAATTTTCTCTCCTAGCGATCCGTTCGACTTCACCAGCTGTTTGTAGTAGGAATAGTAAAGTCCGCACTCTGTACGCAGGGAAATTTCTCTCTCCACTTCCTGTATATTGGTGAACCACATGTTATTCTCGTGCAATGTACGTACGTACCACGAAAACCCAGCGCCCGCTGCCAGCATAAATCCCAGACCCATCAGAAACCAGACACCTCGCAGTAGGGCTCGAAAATCATCCAAAGTCGTCGAGCCTTTATTGGCCGCGGCTGCCTTGGAATCCGGATTTCGATTTCCCTGGCTGCCAGGCTTAGGCTTAGGCTTAGCCGCCACAGATCCGTTCTGCACCGCCGCTAGGCCATTGGTTTGCGGCCCAGATGCAGCCAATCCCGGGGTTTGCCCAGATTTGCCCTTGCCCTTGCCCTTGCGACGCCGGGCTGTGGGTTCCAGTCCGCCACTTTTCCCAGCTGCTTCGGTAACCATCACAGTTCAACAGTCAGCCGTGTTCCGAACCAAAGAATCAGTTGAAATTCAAATGAAGTTGACAGTTGAAATTGCAGAAAAATGGGAAACGGAGCCAAGCCACACAAAGCGGAGAGATTGAAAGCGTCCCTGAAATAGAAAAAATATATATATATGTATTCAACAGGCATATTTGTTGAGATTTTTCTGGCGGGGGGGATTTTTTTACCCCATGTTTTCGATCGTATTTTTTACCCCTTCTGGCTATAAGAAGTGTAATATTATTCTTAATTGAAAATTAATCGTAAACTGTTTATATAGCTACTAGGTTTTTCGACATCACCAGACCATTTTCAAAAAGTGGGTTTTTCCCCCACATGGGTTTTTTTACCTCGTCTCATTTCGGTCATGCCCCCCTCGTACGAAAGAAGGAGGGACCGGCCACTGCGGTCACGAATAGAGGAAGGGTAGTTTTCTGTAAAAGTGTTTTTACATTTGAGCTCGCATCTCTTGGTGCTGAGAAATGAGACTCCAAAATTCACCTCCCTTGGAGCCATGTTAAATCAAAAATGGGGGTTCCAATTTTTGACTCATAAAAAATACCAGCGAGACCCCTTTTGGATACCGCTTACATACGTTTGCCTACAGGGACTGTACTATACGCTGGCAAATTTTTAGACATGTACCATGTACCCAAGTTCCGGAACTGGGGTGGGTTTTTTTCCCCGCCTGCTATATTGAGTATGCAGCATCTCCTAGTTTAATACGCTATAACCACAAAGCTAGGATGAAAAGCTAGTAGAGCTACACAGGCTTCAAGCCTGGATTGACAAAAAAGCTCGGAAAGAAAAGAAATCCAAGATTGTGCGCAAGCCGGGCTTTTTATCCCGACTTTTATGAAAACCGGCCTTGGGGGTGCCACCCTCAGACCCCGCACTCACTCTGGTTTCTCGGCAAATGTTGGTTAAATTTTAATTTTCAATGCAAATTTTTTTCAAAATTATTGGTGTTAAAACCTTTAGGGGTCGAATAAGTCGGAAAAACGGCATTTTTTCGACTAATGATCCGGAGTCCCCCTATATCACTCAAACCTAGGGGGAGTCAAAATTGAACGCTCTTTCGAATAGGCTAGGTTAGAAGTTTGTAGGATGTAAGCTTTAGCTGGAAATCAAACTTTGTCCAAAAATTAAACTTTACATGAAATTTTTTGCGCAAAATTGGATTTAGTCTAAAATACTGAGACAAATGAAAACCTGCTGTTACCATCGAAAAAGACCCTTGCTCATGCGGAATTATAAATAAAGCTGCACATTTAAACCGAACTTGACTGTCAGTGCCAGCTTGGTGCTGAGCATCAGTGACGTTTTCAGATCGTATTTATGGCATTCGATTTCATTAGAAATCGCTACTTATGACTAAAGATGTATATTTTTTTAGAAAAATGTAATAAATTTAATGTCTACGCAAAAAGAAACTAAAACTTTTGATATGTTAAGCTCAATTTAACTATGCACTTTTCGCCTCTTTTTTTAGATGGCAAAATTAAGATTTTTAGTATAAATAAGCTAAATATGTTGCAAACAAAGCTTTATATAATATATTGAGTATATTATTATGTGTTAAGTTATGACGATCAAACTTCAGGCTGATATTACGACTGTATTGGTCATAATTTTCGATGATTGGCCCCAGTATATATGTCGAAAAACGATGATTTTCGACTAAATTTGAATTTTTTCGAAAAGGTATAAATCAACGTTGTTTCGCTTGGAAAGTGCAAAAAATGAACTCAGCGCATGCGAAAACTTATAAAAACGTGTTTTCACGGTGAAAAAAATCAGTTTGAATTTTTCTCCTCCTGCCCAAGTTGCACCCCCCCCCTCAAAGATTCCCCCCCCCCCCCGTGGCCCCGTGCATCTCTGCTTCTACACCCCTCATTTTTGGTCGATGTTTGGCAAAAAATGACGAATACTTTTTGCTATCATGTCGGGTTTTTTACCCAAGACAACTTTTAAGGACATTCAACATTAACGTTTAAGTTAAAAAGGTGTTTAAATTTGAGTAATATTACAGTGGCGCTATGGCGCTGAGTATCACGGCAGCGGCGCTCCTGAAATATGGGTTTTGGCCATTATTTTGAAAATGCGCAAAAATGATCATACATCGTAAGAACCAAAGTTTTCAGGCTTACATTTCCTTCAATTTGATGTGCATATCACAAGAAAATTTTTTGAACAAATATTAGCTTTTTTCAGCAAGAAAAAGGCCCGTATTCACATACTAACACTAAAGGCCGATTCACACGGTGCGTTTTTGCCGCTGCGATTTTGACGCAAAACGCAAGACGCAGGGTGTCGCAAACAAAACCCAGCGTCTGAACAAACGTTGCGTCTCACAAACTATTTTGCTGCGTCTTTACTTTTTTAAAAACATGACAAACAGCTTTGCGAGTATTGTTGAAACCAACATGTCTGCAGCACCAAAACGCACTGAAAACGCAGGCCGAAATGCAGTCTGGCGTTTAGAACGCTGCGGCAAAATCAAGACGCAGACGTTCCGCACTGAAATTGCTGCGTCTGTTCAGACAGTGCGTTTTGCCGCAGCGGCGAAAACGCTGCGGCAAAATCGCAGTAAAATCGCAGCGTGTGAATCGGCCTTAACACTTAAAGTTAGTGTAAACCCTAACTTTAAGTGCTTCGCAGCACTAAATTTAGTGTTACGAAGCACTTAAAATTAGTGTTTACACTAACTTTAAGTGTTAGTGTTAGTATGTGAAGTGAATACGGACCAAAGAGAATTTCGTTCATGGAAAAGCCTGCACAAGCCAGTGCATTTACACATATGTAATGAATGTGAAAAACTGAAATACACTTTTACTGGAACATACTTAAAATTTTTGGGTGGTTTATTGAGTGAGTGGGTGTTAGGGTGGTAATTTTTTTGGTGAACTAACGCAATATTTTCAGCATGAGACAGAAATCTAGTGCGTGTAAATACAAACACAAATTTTCGGCTTGCGATTTTAAGAGGGGAGGGCTACCTGAAAAAGTGAAAATTTTAGGTTCTCCGATTCGCTTCAAATTTGCACACAGTGCAGCCCCAGGGAAGGCGCATCGCAGATGTAACAAACTGGAACCAATGCTTTTGCCAAATTTTCACTAGGGGCTCCCAAAAATTCAATTTTACGTGTAAATCATAGGCGCAAAAAAAGTTTTTTGTAGTTGCAAAGCGCTCCTTTACTCGAAATTTTTGTTAACACTGACGAAGCTGATTTTTACATGATTCGATAGCCTAACGTCATATCTCAACCTCTATGATCCATTTTTTTAAATTTTTGCCCATGGCCTGAGCAATGATGTCAAATGTAAAATCACTCAAATTTGGCGGGTCCAAAAAACGGCCATTTTTCACATTTCGCCCTCGATTTTCGATTTGAAAATACATATCAAAAATCCGGATCATACGATTTTGCGCATACATATGGGCCACTACTATGCCAAGTTTCAGCCTGATTGGTTTTATGTGGTTTGTGCTAGAACTGTCCAATTAAGGTGGTAGTGTCGCCAAAGCAGTTTTGCTCATAGGCTGCAAAATTAGAACTTTTTGCTTTGAAATTGTACGTTCACCGAGAAACTAGTGCAATGCCATATTGCATCAAATAAATACTGCCAGACACTAGACTACCAATATCTACCATTATTTTTAACTAATCACGATTTGTGAGCCAGACATCACACAATAGAGACATAAACGTTCAAACAATCAAGCCAGATATCAGATTGGCCAGCTTGTGAAGTACATGTAATGTTTTGACGCACAATTTTTTGCCACAAATAAGAAAAATGAAAAATGAAGCTTCGTTTTTCTTTTGATTTCAAAATAAGTGTGTAAATTTTTCACAACTTATCATTATTGCTGTGAGTACTTTACAGGTTACGCACAGTTTCACAGTTCAAACAGGCATTACTCCACAACCACTCAAGCAATTTGCACTAAAATTTGTGTACATAAACTAGGGCATATGTGCTTTTACTTTGTGTAAAGAATTTAGCAAAAAGTTTTTCAATTGTGACGAAATAATCGAATGTGAATAGGTTTTCAAAACGTTATTTTTCCGACTTTGAGACTTCGCTGCAAACTGTATGCTGCATCAATTTTGCTGAAACTTGGCAGAAATTATTGCCTTGAAACAGACTTTTAGAATATATAAGGACCAACGAACTATCTTTCACTGAAAAAGTTTTATAGTCGCGCAAAATCGACTGCTTTCGCGACACTACCCCCTTAAGGGCTACTTTTCGGCTTTTTGCCTATGTAAATACACTGACAAACGCACTGAACAAAAAGTGCACCTTCAAGCTTAATTGTTCTTATCTGAGGTAGAGGTGCCTTGGGGGAGTAACATATGTGAAAATAAGCAAAATTAGAGAACTTTGATTTTTGACCTGGGTAGCCCCCCCTTAAGGGGGCGCTCCGGGAATCAAGGTATTGGGCCATAACTTTTTCCAGCTAACAAACTCGGACCTGTGTCAAGAAGCAAAGTTACTTAGAATGATGTGTTTTTTCATTTGACACCAATATCAAGATTTTTGGAAAATTGCCAAATTTTAAGTTTTTACTGGCAAACGGCCAAGTGGGTGAACATTGAGCAAAAATTTAGTAAAAATCAATCAATTCACATCATTAGACACAAAATAGCAGTCGAAAAATGTTTGAAACGGCGAAATTAATTTCTACGTCCATTTTTGCCAGCAAACCGGCTTTTACCAAAAACGGTGTTCGATTTAGTACATTTTTAACATTATCTAAAAACTGTGTAACATTGCTTAGCTACCTAACCTGTTTTTTACTAGGGTCTTGGGTCCCCAAAATTCTGCAACGTTTCAGCGCAATTGGGCAACGCTACACAAAGTTGCTGGCTCAAAAATATTATGCTGAGCAGTGCTCACGGTAACTTTCGGCATTCGATATCTTTTTGCTGCTTCAACCGATTTGATTCAAATTTGGCATGAAGATAGCCTATCATTGTTGAACAGTTGAACATTCTTTTATTTTTTAAAAAGAATGTTCTAGACCATGATACCACTGCTTATAGTCCTAAGCGACCGACCTAGAAAATACAAAAATAGCAATTTAACAAATTCGCAGTAAATAATCAAAAACAAAAATAATGTTCGACTAGAGAAGTGCAAGGGCTACATTTTGATATATGAATCATGATTTTAAGAAAAACATGCCATTAGTTATCGCTTGCCGAAAATTCACTCACGCGCACTGCTCTGGCAGTCACGTGTAGGGCTGGGCGCGGTAACGATTTTTCATTACCGCAAACCGCAAAAATTACCGCGGTTTTTGCGGTAATTACCGCGGTAACAAAACGTCTGCGGTTACCGCAACCAAAATTTAATGTATTCGTTAACTGCAAATTTTGGTCTCAAATTGAACTTTTTCGGTCTCTAAAGGCTATTTGTGTGCCTCTAAAGTTGTCACCTAGTCTGTCGTCACCTTAAGGGGGCGCTCCGGGAATCAAGGATTTGGGCCGTGTTTTTTAAAAACAGCCAAAATGACCTATCATTCTTGAAGAAAAGTTGCCCAAAATACTATTTCTGATGTTTTGACGCGCATATCTCCATTGCAAAAAGTTTGAAAAAAATTGGACAATCGACTTTTACACAAATTCAGCAAGTAAGCCAGTGCATCAACGCTTTTTGAGGTTTTCCAAACAGACGATACGTAAATTTTATTAGTCGTAATGAAAAATTAAAATAATTTTATTGCGTTCTGTGCAAAAAAATTGCACAAGGAACCATTTTCAGAAGCAACAGACTCAAATATAAGCTGTGTGAATACAAAACCAATTTTTCGGCATTCGATTAAAAAATGCTGGTAAAATAATTTTCTACAAAATTTTGCACAATTATAGTCTTAGGCTTTGCGCAGTTGAACAATTTTTTAGTTTTTTAAAATAAAGCTTAGAAATTTTTTTATATGAATTTTATTGAGTTCGACTTCGAAAACACATAATGACATTTTGTATCCAAATCCGACATAAATGTTAAAAACCAAAATAATGTTCAACTAGAGAAGCACATAAGCTACATTTTGGTATATGAAGTGTGACTATACGTAAAGTATAAGCAGAGTTATCGTTTGCCGAAAATTCACTCACGTTTGGTGCTCTGGGAGTCACGTGACATGATCCCGTGATTTGAAATTTTGCCTCCAGTGTTCCTTTGTGCCATACTACATATATGTATAGTAAAGTTTGACATTTGTCAACTTTTTTGCCAATTTTCGATGTAACCTCCGATTCCCGGAGCGCCCCCTTAAATGGACAAAAACTAGCCTTAATTATTTAGCTGGAGCAGTTACCGCGGTAATACCGCAACTTGCGGTAACCGTGGTAATAAAAAGTTTACTGTTACCGTAACGAAATTTTATATATTCGTTAGCGCAATTTTGTTTCAAATTTAACATTATGGCCCTCAAAAGGCTAACTATGCTAACTATACTTAATTATGCACCTAACTTGGCCTCGTAGGTCATTTCTTTGAACAGAAAGGACGAATCTTTATTTTTATACAATTTGTTGTGAGTGTGAAGAAACAGAGTTGTATCCTTACCTGACGTAAACAACATCAAAATGACCTAGCAGGTTTTCAACCCAAGAGCATGTAAAGAGTCCCGGGTCTGTGGGAAAGCAACAAGCCAATGTAACTCTGAAAAGTAATTATAATTTGTACCCCAGCGGCCAGAATGGCCAGTAGACCATCGCTTATGGTGGGGTTGGTTCTGGTGATGATTGATTTTGGTCTGTGTTGAATGTACAATTTTAGCATGTATGCGCTTTTTATCAACTTTGTACAAAGTATAAACAACATACATCCAGACAACCCGCAGTACTGTATTGCCCTTTCAGTTATTAAAACTGGTGATAAAATTCAATTTCAACTTTAAAGACAAAATCTTGGCAATTTCAACAATATTGAAAGACAAGTATAAAACAGAAGTCGCACGGCACTGTTTAAGAAACGAAGAAACAAACATAAATATTTAAAAAATATTAGTCTTTTGTTAGCTAAAACGGTGATTAAGCACTGTTTTCAACTAAAAATCAAACTCATGTCCCCTATCATTGCTTCAAATTTGTGCGGTAACCGCGGTAACAGGCAAGTTGCGGTAACCGCACTTACCGCGCGGTAACGGGCCCATTACCGCATACCGCAAAATTGCGGTTACCGCAGCGGTAACCGCGGTAACCGCAGTACCGCGCCCATCCCTAGTCACGTGGCATTATCACGTGATTTAAAATTTTTACACAAGGGTTATTTCATACTAAATACTAATTTAGTAATATTTTAGTTTTATCAGCTTTTTGTGGACTTTTGAGGCAACTCCAGATTCCCGGAGCGCCCCCTTAAAAAATTGGCGCAACCAAAAAAGTTGAAATTTGGCACATAAATGCACCTTGCTGCCTTCGAGCGGTCGCAAAACCAATTTCGAGCAAATCGATAGTATTTAAAGAATCTAGTCAAACTTATATTATTCAAAATCCGCAATTTCAGTGTTTTTCAATATATCAATCAAATTCATCAAAAAAACTTTGCGACTGCTCGATCACGTTGAGGCGAGCAAAATGAGTTATTGAATGTGCAAAAGCTAGTTACTTGTGAAGAAAAATCGCAAGCCAAAATTCCACTCACGTTGTTCTACAGTGAATGCTACTTTGTATCAATCAACTTTATATTTTCTGTTTGGGCACACTTTTATACCAGCTTGCCATTGTGCATCTAAAATTAATTTCAGACTGTTGTTTTTAGAAAAGTCACATTTCAGGAGCGACACCTTAATACATAAACCATTGCGAGCTTATTTTGTATTTGTCATAGTATTCGTGAATCGCACGTCGCAGTGCTTTAATACTATCATATTTATTAATTAATAAGCTTTTTAACCAATAATTGATTGTATCTTACCTTTTACTTTACAATACAATATTGTAACCGATCACAAAGTTGTTCTATGAATAATACATAAAATGCTAAATTAGGGTAGAGCTATGTATGAGCAATTTAGTTGTTTTGAAACTTGTATAACATCAGTCTTTTAAAAATTTGCCCAAACATTTTGAAAGCTTAGGGAAAACAGGTGAAATTAATTTAGCAGCACCTGGCTGTACTCGTTACGGCAAAAAGTATTTCTTTCCTACAATTATAAACGAACGACCAGTGAACTTGCCAATTAAAAAATTCTACCCGTCAGTCAACTGCGATACGAATGTAGCTGATTACAATCAGAAGTTACAGTCTAGCTATACACTCGCAAGATACAGTGTCATTATAATCTGCCATTAAATCGATAGTGTTCTCTTTGTGTGTTATGGACCATTTCTGTACTTTTTGGTGCCTCAACTTCGGGACTACGGATTAGTACCCAGTCTAAAGAATGCCGTGATCACCAAGCAAGCGTGGTCAAGCTCTCCCTGCAGTAGACCAGCCGGACAGCGGTCCAGCTGGATCATCAGATCCCGCCACTGAACTTGGCTTTGTTATAGTGCTTATGCAGAGACAGATCGAGCAGCAAAGAGAACATTTCAAAACACAAAGACGGGAAGATCAAGAACGTTTTCTACAGTTGCTAGCTCAAAGTCAAAATAACTCTGGGGTAGTGCTTGTGACCGGCCAGAATTTTCGGCCGGCCGGTTAGAAACACCGCCGGCCAGCCACATTCAACCGACTGACAAAATTAGGCCGGCATAACAATCCGGTAGGCTAAAGTTATGCCAAAATGACACTCTGCACTTGGATTAATTGGTTTTGTTCAAAGATTCGGCCGCGCTGGCCGGCCGGCCGGCTTTCACCGGTCGGCCGGCTGAACTTATCCGCCGGCCCGGCCGGCCGGCGGCCGGCGCGAGGCGGCCGGCGGCATTTGCGGCCGGTCACAAACACTACTCTGGGAGTGCTTCTGATTGTCCTAATGTGACTGTTACGACGCTTCAACAACCCTGGGGGTTTTCTGGTGACAATGAAGTAGATTGCAGCAATTTCGGGGACTGGATCAAACAGGTAGTGACTTTTGCAGAGCAAGGCGGACTTGAACCCTTCCAGGTTTTTGAGCGCTCTTTATTGGGGAAAGCCCGTCTTTCGTTTCATGCTATTGCCCCTGAACACAGATCTACGTTTGTTCTCGCGGTGAGGCACCTACGGTTTTTTGTGAAAAACCAGCTGACAAGCACGGCGGCGGCGCTAAAGCTATCTTCGTTGAGCATAGCAGCCAACAAAAATGCGCAATCCTTTTTAAATCGCTACCGACGTCTCCAACTCATGGTCAAAGGTCAAAATTTCATCGAAAGGGCAATCTGGATTAATACATTGCCACAGAACTTTAGAAAGAGCGTTATTTCACATTATGATCGCGATCATGATGACGACGACATTTACACTGTCCAAGAAGTAACGGTCAGCATGGCTCGGTCCCTAGAACAAGTAAAGACCCTTGCAAATCTAGAAAAGTGAAGCCATGAAAACAAAATGAAGCCAACTGACGACGGAAAAAAACACTTTCAGAAGAAACAATGGAATAACAAGTTTTCAAAGACTGTCGATACCCGTCCGCCTCCACGTCCTTGTAAATTCTCTAAAAAAATCATTGGGAAAGTGACTGTCCTCAGAGGTCTTCTTCGACTTCAGAAGGAAAAAGCGACAAGTAGCAAGTAAACTGACTCCAGTAAAACGTCAAAGAATCTAACCAGCACTTGGAAAAGATAAAAAAACTAGCCAAGAGCAAGGTAATCGAATCAGTAAGAAATTTACCCACCAGTTGTAAATTTACCTCTAGTAAAAAGTTCACCAGCGAAGAGCAGATAGAGCATATTCTTACAGCCCCAAATAATCCGCACGCAAATGGAACAGCCGAAAGATGCATACGAACTCTTGTCGGTGTTCTTGCAAAGAAGTCTCACCAGAATCCGCTCTCCTGGGACAATCATTTATCAGCTGCTGTTTGTGCTCATGCTGACGCTCCCCACTCTGTCACCGGTACGACGTCTCGCAGCCTCATTTTTGAACGTAACGAAGATGTTTTAAACGCAGTTTGACAGCGGATCCAGTCGATTGATTTCATCGCAAACGCAAAGAGCGTTTTGACTGTACATGTGCACGTCCTCGATCGATGCATGTTGGTAACTATGTCTATGTGTACGACCGCGGACGGCGTGTGAAGAAAGCTGGCAAACTAGCATGTCCGCGGGTTGGCCTATATAAACTAGTTAAAGTCAACCCGCAAACTGTAATTTGCCGTATCAACGAAAATAAACTGGTCAAGCACTTTCGGTATAATGTGGTCCCTACCTTGTCTGGAGACTTCGAAATTAAGGAGGGGGATGTGAACGACCAGTGAACCTGCCAAAAAATTATACTCGTCAACTGAGCTGATGTACGAATGTCAGCTCGTCAACGAATGTAGCTGATTACAGTCTAGCTGTACACTCGCAAGATACACTGTCATTATATTGTGCCATTAAATCGATATTGTTCTTTTTGTGTGTTGCGGACCATTTCTACATATAATTAGTGCTTAGTTTCAGTGTTTAACATGTTTTGGGTAAGGTATAATAAAAAAAGACGCAAATTTGTGCAATTTCATGTAAACCAGAAAATTTTGGACTGAAGGAGTTATTTCAAAGTCAGCGCTGGTAATGTAAATATTTATTTGCCAGACTGCACGTCTGGTTGAGAGATCAGTTGACTTAATGGGGCACAGTTTGGCCCAAATGAGACCACTCTGCAGAAAGTAGATTAAAATGCTTGATCAACGAACTAATTTATAAATTAACATATTTAATAAGTTCAAATATACATGAATCCATTGGCAATCGCATCGTCAGTGCAGATAGCAGAAATTACTTACAAACTAGACAACATATAAATCCACAGGAATTCGAATTTTCAAAGTAGATAACAGGAATTGGTAATAAATTAGATAAGACCTGAATCCATTGGCCTTTGGTCAGTTAATTATTTCATAAATTAACATCTAAAATTAACTAATAGAGGAATTCGTCGGCATTTGAATTTTCAGTGCAGATAACCGGAATAACAGCAATTAGGAGGAATCTGTTAGCCCAAGAATAAATAAAAGCAACAATTTAAACTGACTTAAAGTTATGAAGCAGAGTCATAAACTTAAATTCAACAGTTTCATATGAATGCCACGGGCATGCTCAAACATACCAGCTTGACTAACTAAAAATAGATCGAGTTTTTTGTATTTCAAAATAACTAACAAACTTTCTTGAAGTGAAAAAACTTACTGGACAGTTTAGTTTGGCGCAAGTTGTACTTCAACACACTATAAAAGATACCCACCGTGAGTTAAGACATTTTACTCAATTCTGAAATCAACCAATGAAAGTTCATAACCGAATGGCAAGGGGTTCTATGAGCACCAAGTGGGCCTGTTAGAGGAGGTGCTGGGATTAGAAACAAGCATATCGCTGTTAGGCTAGCAACATTAACGCTTTTGGCGACTAAACTAAAAGGTATAATAAACAGCCGTCCAATCACTTTTGTAATTTTTCTCCGTAATTTCTGTTATCTGCTCGCATGATAACCACCCAATTTCTTTTACTCAATAACTACTCATTTGGTACCTGAACTTCTGCCATCTCCGCTAAAAATCAGTCACACAATTTGCTAAAAACGAAACTTTCCAGTAAATTTTTGTACTTTTGGGAAGTTTGTTAGTAATTTTTTAAAGCAAAAACTCAATTTATCTTCAGTTATGTGGTTGCAATGAGGAGCTGGTTCGTACAACACTGGTGCAAAACAACAAATTTACACTTCCACTTAATTTGGAAGTATGGCATTAAAATTGTCAGCGCAGATAACATAAGTTAAGAAGCTTCTGTTAAGTATTGAAATCATTAAACGCACAAATTTAAACAGAAACGAAGTCATGGAATCAAAAAATTGAGCACTTGAATCTGGATGTCACAAAAAACTGAAGCAAACCAGGTTGAATAACTAGAAATTAATTGATTTTTTGCTTTACAAAATGACTAACAAACTTCCCAAAAGTACAAAAAATTTCTGGAAAGTTTAGTTTTTTAGCAAGTTGTGTGACTAATTTTTAGCGGAAATGGCAGAGATTTCGTTACCGAATGAGTTGTTACTGAGTAAAAGAGTAGTTATCATGCGAGCAGATAACAAATTACAAAATTACAAATGTGATTGAACATCTGTTTAATATAGCTTCTACTTTAGTCACCAAAAGCGTTAACTGTCGCTAGCCTAATAACGATATGCTTTTTTCAAATATCAGCGCCTCCTTTGACTGGCCCGCATGGCGCTCACAGAACCCCTCCTGCCATTTGGTCATGAATTTTTATTGGTTTTTTTTCAGAGTTGGATACAACGTCTTGAAACAAGGGGGGGTACTTTTTATAATAGTGTGTTGAAATGAAGGTACAACTTGCGCCAAATTAAACTGTTCTATAATTTTTTCACCTCTTAAAAGTTTGTTAGTTATTTTGAAAAACAAAAAAAGCAATCTATCTTTCGTGACTCAAGCTGGTTTGTTTGAGCTTGCCCGTGGCATTCAGATGCAACTGCTGAATTTTAGTTCATGATTCTGTTTGATAACTTTAATTCGGTTTAAATTTTTGCTTTTATTTATTTTTGGGCTAACGGATTCCTCCTAACTGCTGTTATTTCGGTTATCTGCACTGAAAAATCAAATGCCGACGAATTCCTATATTAGTTATTTATAGAAATTAATTGATGAAATAATTAATTGATCAAAGGCCAGTGGATTCAGGTCTTATCTAATTTATTACCAATTCCTGTTATCTACTTTGAAAATTCGAATTCCTGTGGATTTATATGTTGTATAATTTATTAGTAATTCCTGTTATCTGCACTGATGATGCGATTGCCAATGGATTAATGTATTTTCTAACTTATTAAATATATATGTTAATTTATAAATTAGTTCTTTAGTCAATCATTTTTATCTACTTTCTGCAGAGAGGTCTCATTTGGGCTAAATTGTGCCCCATATTAAATCAACTGATCTTTTAACCAGACGTGCAGTCTGGCAATGAAATCATTTCATTACCAGCGCTGATTTTGGAAATAACTCCTTCCGTCCAAAATTTTCTGGTTGACATGAAATTGCACAAATTTGCGTCTTTTTTCTTATGTCCTACCCAAAACCTGCTAAACACTGAAACTAAGCACTAATTACATAATTGCAGGAAAGATAAAGTTTTGCCGTAACTAGTACAGCGAGGTGCTGCTAAATTCATTCCACCTGTTTTTCTTAAGCTTTCAAAATGTTTGGGCAAATTTTTAAAAGAAACTGTTGTTATAAGACAACTGTTAGTTTTAAAACAGGGGTGAATTTCACAAAGGTGGTTTTACTAAACCATTGGTTTTACGTACGTTTTGCATGATTTGCACGTAATTTCATTACGAAATATCGAATGATTCGTTACAAATTTCGTAGATTTTCTTAAACCATTGGTTTAGCTCAGTTGAAATTTCAAACCTGCAGCACAGCAGGTCTCTGTTCTTCTGAAATTTTAACTGAGTTAAACCAATGGTTTAAGAAAATCTACGAAATTCGTAACGAATCATTCGATATTTCGTAATGAAATTACGTGCAAATCATGCAAAACGTACGTAAAACCAATAGTTTAGTAAAACCACCTTCGCGAAATCCACCGCAAAGTCTGACAAAAAATAGTTGCACCACTTGTGAAAACGAAACAGGTGATTTCATTACAAAAAGAATAGATTTTGACTATCAAGAGTACAGCAGGTCGGCGCAGAAGTCATGCCACTAAAATAAGCAAGTGGCGCATCTATTTTTTGTCAAACTTTAGATTGTTTTTATTTTTACATAGCTCTGTAATCAAGATAATGATGCTTCTAATTTAAAACTACTCTAATTTAGCGTTTTATGTATCATTTATAGGACTACTTTTGATTGGATTCAACATTGTATTGTGCAGTAAAAGGTAAGATAAAATCAATTATCGGTTAAAAAGCTTATGAATTAATAAATATGTTAGTATTGCAACTCCGTAACGTGCGGCTCACGAATACTATGAATAATACAAATTATGGTTTATTATTATCGCAATGGTTTAAGGGGGTAGTGTCGCGAAAGCAGTCGATTGTGCGCGACTATAAAACTTTTTTAGTAAAAGATAGGTCATTGTTCTTTATATATTCTAAAAATATGTTTCAAGGCAAATATTTTTGTCAAGTTTCAGAAGAATTGATGCAGCATACAGTAGCACTGAAGTCGCAAAGTCGGAAAAATGACGTTTTAAAAACCTATTCACATTCAATAATTTCGTCACAATTAAAAAACTTTTTGTTTAGATTCTTTACACAAAGTAAAAGCACATATGCTCTAGTTTATGTACACAAAATTTAGTGCAAATTGCTTGAGTCGTTGTGGAGTAATGCCTGTTTGAACTGTGAAACTGTGCGTAACCTGTAAGGTACTCACAGCAATAATGATAAATTGTGAAAAAATTAGACACTTATTTTGAAATCAAAAGAAAAACGAAGCTTCATTTTTCATTTTTCTTATTTGTGGCAAAAAATGGTGCGGCAAAACATTACATGTACTTCACAAGCTGGCCAATCTGATATCTGGCTTGATTTTTTGAACTTTTATGTCTCTATTGTGTGATGTCTGGCTCACAAATGGTGATTGGTTAAAAATATTGGTAGATATTGGTAGTCTGGTGTCTGGCAGTATTTATTTGACACCATATGGCATTTCAGTAGTTTCTCAGTGAACGTACAATTTCAAATCAAAAAGTTCTTATTTTGCAGCCTATGAGCAAAACTGCTTTGGCGACACTACCACCTTAAGTATTAACTAAGGGCATTAACAACGAGTAAGTAGTACCATGTAAATAAGTGCAGGGCACAACAATATCTTCTTTGCAAGCCCGCATATCATTACAACACCTGTAAACATTAAGGTTGTTTAAAAAATGTTTTATAAAAGTCATTCAATTTGGGCTACCTTTAATCTCAACTTTCAATAAGGCCTGAGTCTTGCTATAACCCTTTTATGTGCACTGTGAACCTTAAGCACCTCACTTAATGGATACCCAATCTGGCTGTATAAAACATGAATAATTCAACGCGACTGATTTTTGAATTGTTTTTTCTAAATTGTTTTAAAATGCACTTTTTGCATTTAGTGGTCAAATCTTAGTCTTACTGCCACACAACTAAACCTAAACTCAGTTAGCATTTTGCAAATTTTTCTTTTTTATTAATAAATAGCATTTTCTTTATGGTCTTATTAGCATATTTGTTTGCGACGCCAGCAGTCATTTGTGTGCATCAAAAACAACGAATTTTGCAAAGGCCTGAACTTAGGCCTGAACTTTAACAACTAACAAATTATAATTATAAACTTGCTGAAGAACTCTAGGCGTCGAATTGAATAACCAAAAGCGTCTAATGGCATCCCCGACGCTTCCGCTTTAATCACAAATCCAACGGCTATAACTCATACTTATTTGAAACCGACTCTTTCAACGTCGTTTGTTCCATTTTGCATTCGGTATTTATTAGGTTATTGAGATATTGATATCGATAATCTAATTTATTTTACATTATTTCAGCTACAACGATGCGGGCTCTGATTTTGTTTGCCCTGTTGGTTGGTTTAGTGTTCAACATTTCTAGCGGTAAGCAGACTTTTCAAACCAACTGGTGTTAGGTATAGGCAGTTATATTTTTACGCGGCTCCCTCAGGGGCCGCGTATATACTATAATCAGAATCTCCGCTCTCTACGTTATTTCGGGTAGGTCAGATTTCCTGTGTTAAATAACACAGGAAGGATAGGTACCTCTATCTTGAACAAGCAGTTCCGTTTGCTCTCTCCGAAGTCGACAATTATGCAAAACAAGCACGTTTTGCGAGTAGGATTAGATTAATTTTGAGAAACACTTCATTTTCGTTGCAATATGCATGCTTGCACATGCACTGCTGAGGATATTCTTCGAATATAAAACGCGGCATGAAAATTTTTTAAAATCAATATTTTAAATTTCAAGATTAACCTTAAACCTTTAGTCAGTCTACTTGTGTGACCTTCATTTGCACATTGCAAGTTTCGTCGGCCAATCTGCGGTGCAAGGTTAGGTGCATACCTACAAGTATGCCGAATATTGCGTGTCAAGGTCGGCCGCAATGTCGCTCAGCCACAGACGTAGTGTCGTGTGAGGTTTGACCAACTGTAGTAGTAGTATAAAGGTGCTGAACATTGTTCTATGTATGTAGTATGTACTGAAAGTTCTACACTAGATCTAGGATCGTGTCAACTGCAACCAACCCGCGTATTACATGTAAAGTATGAGTAAGTCATAGATAATTGCATGAATACCGCAACGACATTGTCAACCGCTACATTCCACGGTTGCTGAATGCTGATTGCTGACGTTATTCATGCTGCTAAAGTCCATTCCATCATGGTTCTGACGTTCTGACGTGCTGATAAACAGTCGATGAAACATTGATGCAACAGGTTTCGTTACAACACTGTTGCACAATGTTCTATCACGGGATTGTCAGTCTACAATAAACAACGCTAGCCGTGTATTATATACAGTCGCATACACATTACACGCTGCTGTTGTTGCGGCACAGTTTAATGCATGAAGATTCACTATTAGGCGTTTACATATTAGTATAATGTATTTACTATGGACAAACGTCGTAGCCTACATTACCACACAGCATGATCGCACACACACACCCACACATTTAGTATATTTTTCTGACCTACCTAATTGTATAGTGTAATTTAACACTGACAAAACAGATACGTGGTAATCGACGTTTTGCATTATAGTATATACGCGGCGGCTGAGGCCGCCGCGTAAAGAAACCTGCCGTGGTGGACTCGAACCACCAAACTTACGCTCATAAAGCGTTCGCTTTACCTGCTGAGCGAACCGGCAGCTGTTACAATAGAAGAAAGAACGGAGCTAATCAGCAAAAGTTGTGGATTAAGCACAGTCAAAAAATTACAAGTATTTTCTTTAAATTGAAAACAGTTCGAGTTAAATTTTTTTTGGTTGTTAATAAACATTTTTATTCACAACTTATTGCGCAATGAACATCAAAACTAATTAGCTGTTGTCATGTTTTAACTTTTAGACAGGTTATTACAAGGCTCGTTGGTCGAGTGCAATGATTCTCGCTTTGGGTGCGAGATGTCCCTAGTTCAAGTCCAGGACGAGCCTCATTTTTTTCCGAAAATCAATTTTATTTTTTTAAACTCAACTTTTTAAACTCATATAATATAGTTATGTTTTCGTCTTTGTACTTTTAATTTACCAGTAGGCGCCAATTTTCTGCGACGGTTTAAAATGGTATCTGAAAAAGAAATGGCCGCGTACCGTGGAATATTGACACTCATGCCTCATAATGCAACCGCTGGCATTATGATTATCGCATTATCGTTCCGATGACATCGCTTATGATGATATAAAAGCTTGATGTGAATAAAGCTAGAGATTTGAACCTATATATAATATATACTACAATAGACCTTTTTTGTATCGATTTTGATGTGCGAATAAACCGAATGACATGAGTATTAATTGAAATATCGATTAATTACGTACAAAGCAACATGGTGCCGAAACCAGTTTGAACCCGATGACCTGAACAGTGTCCTTACTGATTTTTTAATTCCGTACGTTATTCGTCTTCTGAACAATGGAAAACAAACAAAAGGCGAGCTTAAAAGCCCAAAGGGGAGCATATCGCGGCCATGCCACACGATTGACTGATCAAGCCAAAGAATTGCTGGGCGAAGGGATGCAAGCAGATCCTGAACTGGCTAACAATTTACGGGACAAATTGGTTGAATTGCGGGGTAAATTAGATGCTTTAGACCAACAGTTATTGCAATTTACAGAATTGGAGGATATTGATGCGGAGATTACGGCAACAGTACAGGTTCAGATGCAAATTACTGACTGTATTGTAGAACTGTCAAATCGAAAGCAGCGCATTGAAAAGGCTGAAATTACGACTATTTCGGCGGACAGTCTGGTGGACCAATTGGACAATGCTAGTGTTCAGGGTTCCATGGGTACTAGAAACGAGGGTCGGGGTGCGGCAAAACTTCCTAAATTAACTATATCAAAATTCGATGGCCGGCCCTTAAAATGGCGGGAATTTTGGGACTCTTACGAATCCGCGATTCATTGTAACAGTAGTCTTAATGATGTTGATAAGTTCAATTATTTACGTAGTTTGTTAGAAGGTGAGGCAGAACGAGCTATTAAGGGTATATCGA
>JASANF010017215.1:0-15545 GCA_030248245.1 Trissonchulus sp. WLG1_4
CATCGGCTGCATGCCCCTGTAGAAAAGCGGGCAGCAGCTTAGCCCGTTCATCGGGCGCCCAGTCATTCACTAGTCCTATTCGGACTTAAAATTCCCAAAAATTCATCAAAGTCCTCAGTAGCTTCTTGAAAATTGGTATCTGTGAAGGGTTGATCAACCACTTCTTCCTTTCGGGCGGCGGGGGCCGTCCTCAACCTTAGCCAGTAGCAAAGTACTCTTCTGCGGGTCGGAAATAAGTGGGTGAATTTACGTAGTAGTCAAAGACAAATGAAACGTGGGGTCTGCAAAAATACTGGACCTGCGGCCGGCGGTGGCCCTCAAACAGCCTGTCTAGCGCTCTGCGTGTGGCAGGCGCTTCGCTAGTTGAGCTAGTCTGTGAGCTCGGTGACTCGGGATGTCAAACTTGACAGACTTTGGGGTCAGAAATTTTTGAAGCTGACTTTTTGAATTTTTAAAATTTTTTTGTACCCGGTCACGGCACCAGATGTTAGACCGGGGTCGGCTGTTTTTTTAATTATATTTTTAGACTAAAACAATTTTTGATTTCGTTCTGGAAACACAAAAATGACTAAAACGGAAAAATTTGTTCAAAATTTCATTCTTCCAAAATATTCCCAACTAATGCGGCCTATGATTTTTCAAGCTTAAGATTTTTTCAATAGTAGGCGAAACGTCCTTTACAATGAACTTATGTGCTTATTTGTACGTTAGTGTGTGTATGTGCTCTCTTTGCATATTACTCTTACAAAGCAATTCTGTGTGTGTGTTTGTGTGTGTGTGTGTGTGTGTATTTTGCGTGCATTGGTCAGCTAGGTTGACCTTTTTAGCAGCTGTCTGTTTAACAGCTGCTTTATCAACAGTTGGCAAATATTTTAATTTGCCAACCAATAAAAAAGGGGATGGGGGCTAGGTTTTTAGTTTTTTAAAATTTTAAATCCGGCCCTTCATGTTAGCTGAAAAATTATTGTTAATTACATAATTATGTAATTATGTATTTACATAATTATCATGTAATTACTTCATGACTTGATTGACACATGTCAATCATTATTGATACCTGTCAATCATTTTTGACAGCTGTCAATCATTTTTGACACCTGTCAATCAATATTGACACCTGTCAATCAATATTGACACCTGTCAATCATATATGACGTCATTATGACGTCATATGATTGACACCTGTCAATCACCACCCGAGCTCCGGCTCCGGGTGGTGCTCGTACCCCCATTTTATCACTACTGATATAAAACAATCAATTCAAATCAATTTAACAAAAAAATCAAAACAAAGCCATACAGAAAGTGGATTATCGCTGCATGCTTTTCTATACATACCTATGTAGCATCATAAATAATATGCAAATCAGATAGCACAATATGCAAATTAGCAGTAGCCCGTATGAAAGTTGTAAAGTATGACTCATTATTAGAACCAAATACTCGTATTCACGTTACAAATATTCGGTTTAAAATAAGCTCTATAATTGAGAGAACGCAATGTAGTGAATGAAGGTTTCCATACGAGTCACAGAACAAGGAACAGAGAAATGTTTGGAAAACAAACTGCGTGCCTCCTGCTAATTAATAAGAAGGAAAACGCTAGCTTGCTGACTTGGACACACCTGCACTGGATATTATGCCTGACGGCAGCAATTTATGACAATCGGCCCGAAATTTGAGACCAAGTTATGAAATATTCGTGTATTGTTTCCGAATTGGTGTGAATAAAACAGTGTTTGATCTTAATATCTTTTTAGTTATTAATAGTCACTGCTGTAATCTAAAAAAAGAAGTTAATAAAGGAATGAGTTTTTAGTACGACGTACGACTGAAAGATTTAGAAATAATGTTAACAAGCCCAATTTTCGGCAAGAACATTCAGTAAGCAAAAAGCTTTAATTTTCAAGTACATTGGCCAGAGGCCATCGTAAACCTGTTGGGACAGCTAACATGTAATTTTTTATGCACACGTACTAAACCTGTCTGCTAATCAGACTGCAAAACCTCCAGATTTCGTTCAATAGGCATGCATGCCGTTACTCGTTAACATTTTATCTGCAAACTATGTTGTAACATAGGCACCTTTTGGAATAAATTTTAGTAGGCACTCAGCTATAAAATACAGAACGGCAGAATGGTGTAGTGGTTTAGCTGTTGTACTCATAAACCGAAGGCTGTTGGATCGATTCCGGGGAAAGCAATTTTTTGTAATCTTTTTACCATGCCTGTGTAACGGCGGAAATTGCAAAGGCAGTACATTAACAGAAGCAAGCCTGCAAGGTAAATAAGTAGGTAGACGGATGCGATTTGACGGAGGCGGACGTGTAAAACAAACTCCGCACATGAGCACTTTAACGTTAGCAGCGCACTAAGAATACAAAATCAAAATTAAAGACCTGTTGGGCTGTGGCCCAACAGGAAAAATGTCACTTAAACCCGGTTCATACTTCGTGCTTTAGTGCTTTGTGGTGATTTAGTGCTTTTGCATTGTGCTTTCCAATGCTTGACAATTTTTGTGCTTTTGACAAATTCAAAAGCACTGTGCTGTGTGCTTTTAGTGCTTTGTGCTTTTGACTGTGCTTTGGGATATTTGACATCGAATGTTTCGAAGCACTGTGCTTTAGTGCTTTAGTGCTTTGTGCTTTACGTCAGTGCTTTGATGCTTTGAAAACTTGTGCTTTTGGTGGTGCTCGAAGCACTGCAGTCTGTGCTCTGAGCTGTGTTTCGCACGTTGTGCTTTTGGTGACAGAATTTGTCCCCAAAAGCACTGCTTGAGCCACGTGAGCAGTACTATTGGTTAATATACAGTGTATGTTTTCTGTGGTTTAGTGTTTTTTATTCAATTTGCGTATTTTACTGGACAGGCAATTGAATTATATAACAAAAATTATAGCCTGCTGGACGTTCTAAAAATTGAGCGTTATTAGTCTTAACATCATGTTTAAAAGTCGATATTCAGGTGCCCATTGCTGTACAGGATTAATGTTTGCTGATTGATTGTTTAGTCCGAGATGCCCTTTCTAAATCACACACTGAAATAAGTTCAGTCCGTTTAATCCGGTAAAGTCATTGGCCCCAGGACAACTTCGAGAATATCTGCTTTAAATTACTTCGAGAATATCTATTTTAAAAACAAATACAAATTTTCTGTTGATTTTGCTATTTTTGTTGTCTTCACTTACGGACGATTTTTGGTGTGGTCTTTGACAAAAGTCATGCTATCGAAAGAATTTGGACTTTTTAGGAAGCCCAGGGTCACCACTGCGCTTACGGAGTGAGCGCATGATTCGGTTGAAGTAGTTATACCCACTTCAAGCTGAATGGCTAAGCACTAAAGAACTGTCAAAAATGTTTGACAGTGCCAAAACATTCAAAAACACTTCCAAAAGCACTAAAGCACTCGAAGCACTAAAGCACGAAGTATGAACCGCGAAAGTACATTTTCAAAAGCACAAAGCAATAAAGCACAAAAGCACGAAGTATGAACCGAGGAAGGACAAGTTAAAAACACAAGCACTGAAGCACAAAAGCACGAACTATGAACTGAGAAAGCAAAACTGCAAAAGCCCAAAGCACAAAAGCACTAAAGCATGAAGTATGAACCGAGATAGCACGAAGCACGGAGCACTAAAGCACCAAAGCACTAAAGCACGAAGTATGAACCGGGCTTTAGTTAGCAGTTTTTGTAGTTCTACGCTTACGAAAAAACACAAACAAACAGAATAGAAACTTATGCATACTAAGTTGCGCATATTGAATCATACAATAATGATTAAACAAACTTAAGGTCACAAACACACATAAACAATTTATTGTTAATATTTAGCCCTGTTTTGAATTCTGTAACAACTGTCAGTTTCTGCTGTGCTAATTATAAAAGGCAGAGTTGCAAATACGCAAAAGTTCAAAAAACTTTTCGACTGATAAAAGCTGCTCAGGGCGTCAGGGCTGCTTATATCTTTGGAAAGTCTTTGGCCCCTAGTTTCGGCAATCCAGAAGCCTACCTCACTTTAGCTTGCAACTGCACATTGGTGATGGTGTGCAAGACATATAATAGTTTGTACGGTAGATGTCGCGTGTAAGCGTGCACGGCGCACGAGATTTTACCCCCCCCCCACCTTCACCCCCAGGAGCTATTTGCGCTATTTGCGCTATAATAGTGTCCAGCTAAAAAATGCCCCCCGCCCCCCCCCCCGCTATCAAAGTGCTATAAGCGCTATATGCGCTATATAGCGAACATAGCACCTAAAAATAGCGGCTATAGCGCTTCGGAAAATAGCGTTTTTTTTGGCAAATTATAGCACATTTCAAAATCCTACAAAAATTTAAGTGCTACATAAAATAGCACAGCGCTATAATAGCGCATGGCAGGTGCTATTTTTTTTCTGAGGCGCTATTTTGACTTAGATAAAATTTTTAATTTATTCGATTGCGCATATAGCACCTGAGGGTGCTATTTGCGCTATTTAGGCGCTATTTTGTGCTATCGGCTATGTTATTGAAAACTTTTGTACTTTTTAGTACGTATAAGATCTCTCAATTAAAATTAAGAAGTTTAAAATTCTTTTAAACTTTTAGTTTGTGTTTTGATAGAAGATATTAAAAATAGCGCATATAGCACAACGATAGCGCATCAAAGTGCTATAAGCGTTATTTTTTATAGGCTTAAAAAGTAGCGCTTAAAGCACCTGAGGGTGCTATTTGCGCTATTTAGGCGCTATTTTGTGCTATCGGCTATTTTATTGAAAACTTTTGTACTTTTTAGTACGTATAAGATCTCTCAATTAAAATTAAGAAGTTTAAAATTCTTTTAAACTTTTAGTTTGTGTTTTGATAGACGATATTAAAAAAATAGCGCATATAGCAAAACGATAGCGCATCAAAGTGCTGTAAGCGCTATTTTTTCATAGGCTTAAAAAATAGCGCTTATAGCACTTTGATGCGCTATCGTTTTAATATATGGCTGCTATATTTTCTGCTATTGGCTAATTTATTGATAAGTTTTTCTACTTTTTACTACGTATACAATCCCTCAATAAAAAATCATTTTAAAATTATTTTTAAATTTGGGTCTGTCTTCTGGTCGATGATATAAAAAAATAGCGCATATATTAAAACGATAGCGCATCAAAGTGCTATAAGCGCTATTTTTTCATAGGCTTAAAAATAGCTCACGTGAGGGTGCTATTTGCGCTGTTTAGGCGCTATTTTATGCTAAAGGCTAAATTACTGATAATTTTTGCACTTTTTACTACATACGTATACGATACCTCAACTAAAAATAAGAATTTTAGAATTATTATTTTTAAATTTTAATTTTATACAAAATAAAAGCCTAGAAGGGTAAGAAGATTCAATAGGCGCCCACCCCCCCCCCCCTCCCCCCCAGTTTTTGAGTTTGTAGGACTTTCCATCCCTCGCTCCTATTAGTCAAAATTGTAGGCAATCACCCAACATAACTTTCCATTCTTCGCTCCTATTGGTTACGCAAAATGAAACCTTAGAAGGGTGAAAAGATTCAGTAGGCGCCCACCCCCCCCCCCCCCCCCCCCCCGGTGTTGGATCTGTAGGGTTTTCCATCCTTCGCTTCTATTAGTAAAAATTGCAGGCAATCACCGAACATGACTTATTACTCAAGAAACATTTACTGATTCCAAATTCTAAATTTTAGTAATACCAAATACTCGTAACGTTAAGTAAATAAAGTATTCTCCAGCATATTAATATTATAAGAAAAACAGATCACTTAAGGAAATAACCAAAAAAGATATGTATATAACTTACCTGTTAAGCAGAAAAAAAACGAGAAATAGTTTAAGGCAGTAATGACTAATGAGGTAATAATCATAATAATATAATAAATAATAATCAAGTCCAAGCAGCGTCCAAGAGCCTAAATAGCGCTATTTTTTAAGCCTACGAAAAAAATAGCGCTTATAGCACTTTGATGCGCTATTGATTTGCTATATGCGCTATTTTTTATATCATCGACCAGAAGACACACCAAAATTTAAAAATAATTGTAAAAGTATTTTTTACTGAGGGACCGTATACGCAGTAAAAAGTACAAAAACTTATCAATAAGTTAGCCAATAGCACAAATAGCGCCTAAATAGCGCAAATAGCACCCTCAGGTGCTATAGGGTAAATCGGGGTAATACGGTGACTTTTGACTTTGACCGCCTAAATACTGCGAACCGATCAACAAAATGGGTTGGTTCTTTGCAAAAAAATACCTAAGCTATCGTAGATATGACTGTCAAAATTCTGAACTGAAATGAGAAATATAAGCAATTAAGGTGGTAGTTTCGTATGTGCAGCTTTTTTTGATGAGCTGTTACTCGGTTGTCTTAGAAGCTATTTATTAGCGGTTTTTTCCATTTTAATGACCAAAAATGGTACCGTAAGCTCATGTATTTGTTTTGTTGACAATTTTGACAGTTTATCCAAAAGACGCTGTGAAAAATCTCAAATTTTGCTTTTTTTCATGTTTTTGCGCTATGTTTGATTATGTAAAGAATATGACTTGATGAAGTTTAATTCCGATTTAGTCTAAATTCGCTGGTAGGTGTCTCAATACATGCATAGTTTCATTTGGATAAGTTTTCAAATTGCTTCAGTACTTTAAATCTAATATTCAAAACAGAACTTTTTTGAATTTCGTAAAACTTTATGGCTTCAGAAAACAAAAAGTACAATGCCTATCATTAATTGCAAAAAAAGGAATCTAGATATTTTAGTTTTCTTCATTTTGGTTAAATATTATGAATATAGACTGCACACATAATCAGCAAATTGACACTTTCGAGTACATGACGCATCTTTTAGTAAATGAACTCGTATGCGTTGCCATGGCAACCATGGCAATAAATTCCACCACCATAGTCTAAAATAACCTATTGTCTTCCAATATGACCGCTAATACATTCAAACGACAACACGGAAGCTAGGTAAAACGAATATAAAACGTGACGTCTTGTCACGTATTTTCGAGCGTTTTTTCTCAAAAATGGGGGTGATACACTTCAGAGCTTATAACCCTGGTTATATAGCAGTTGGTAACATGAGTTTTGACACAACACTATAGTACAACTTTATCTAGTTTGGTGCCTAGTTTTGAAGATATGCATAGCTTAAATTTTACATCACATCATTTTAAAGTGAAAATCGGAGTTAAATTCAGAGTGTCAATTTCCTGAAAACAGTTGCAATTAAATTTTCGTTTTAACGTTCCAAACTGATCTTAAGTAAAATATCTAGATTCCTTTTTTTAATTTAGTGAAAATCCATACTGTTTTTGAGAAAAAGTTATTTAAAAATTACGAAATATTGTAAAAATAGCCAAAAAATGCCAAAAACACTACTTTTTTTGCTATAACTATAGTGTAACTGATTATAAAGAACCTATAATTTGCCCATATGTTTGCCTAAAAGTATCTCATATGTGTGCAAAATTTCATAAAGTTAGCTGTTGATTAGAGCGAATCGCGACAAAAACTGCACATACGAAACTACCACCTTAAAATGTACGTCGCGTAAATTTACTTCGATTCTGTGCGTTTGGGCAAAAATCCACGTCGGAAAAAATGTAAAGTTTGACAGGCTGATTACTCTGCTATAAGTAAGATATTGCTATAGTTTTTTACACTGTTAGAAACACAAGTTAGTGAACTATACGTGACGTAAATTTTAAACCGGAGAACTTAATTAATTATGAGTTATTAATACGCAACGCACAACCCTAAATTGACCATAATACCAGATAAAGTTTGGCGATAAATAACTTGTTTTACAAAGAGTATTAACTTTATACTTGACACGTATGCAGGTCTTAAGGACTAGTATTGATGCTGTAAAAATAAGCTATCTACTTAATACCAGTAAAAAGTTCTATGGCGGTTCGGGTAATATGGTCAAAAAGGGGCAAATTTCTGCCGATATTACCCCGTTTTACCCTAAGCGCTATCCAAGATCAGCATCATTATTTAAAGGGAAATTAACGCGAACACCAATAGGCCAGCGTAGCTCAGTTGGTAGAGCGTTGAGCTAGCAATCTAGCAATGGGTGGTTCAAATCACTCCTGGCCATTTTTCTGTAGAAGTATCATCCATATTCGATAGCGCTTATAGCGTAAATAGCGCAGATAGCACTCCCAAAAAGCGCGATAGCGCAAATAGCGCATATAGCACCTTCGATAGCGCATATAGCAAATTCCATAGCGCTTATAGCGCATATAGCATAAAAAAGTGCTATTTCGATTTCGCTTACACGCGTTCGTTACCGTTTGTACACGTAAGGGGGTCACAAATTTTGAGGGTCATTAGGGATCCCACGTACACTACGCTGCAATATGCACTTAAAATGTAATAGTAATTAAAAATGAGTAATTTTCAACCAGTTTTGCTCAAATGTTCAGCACGACGGTACCCCTGTCTATTTGGGATGGAGGCTACCCTCTTAATTCCCCAAACTATAGCGACTTAAGAGAAAGGTAAATCAGGTATTTGTGTTCAAGTCAACCAAAATCTGTTATGGAAACAGCATATTTGAGGAACAATTGTAGCACAGTAAAGCATAAGACTTTAGTGGAACATAGTAAAAACTAGCGTAATATATGGCGCTCAAAACGAGAAACTGAGTGTTTGATACTTTTAATGGGCAAAACACAGCTTTTAATTAAAAATAGCCCAAGTTAATCTGGAGGAAATGTTATGGCTTTGTCCCTAAAAATTGTATAACCATTATGACTGCTCAAGTAGCTTTAAAATTACTATCGGTTTGGGTACTGTTTGAGTATATTTGAGTATATTGTTTGAGTGTCCTTGTCAGGCAAGCCTTCGGTATCCCTAACAGGCGATCTAAAAAAATCTTCTTCAGTGGATCCTTTTGATCCTTCCTTGAGCGGGCAATCATAGTGAAAAATCAGTAGGCAGTCTTATCGAACTACGTTGAGATATACAACTAAAAAGAGTGTCACAGACTTACATATATAACACCCGTACCATTAAGCCTAGCTAATTTTATATAAATTAGCTATAACATATAGATATACATAAACTTTGTTTCAGCTCATTCAGCGTACAACATACCAAGACTGAGCAAGCCGAACAAGACGGATAACGGAAATCCTGGTTCATCAACTGGTGAATCTCAAGCTGCTTTAACCCACCAACAAAGAATTGCAATCTCGATGCGATGACAAAAAAACTTGAGAAACGGCTTGACCACGAATTGCAACAACAAAAATTTGCGAGCAATAAGTTATGATTAGATGTTTCGAAAGAGGGACAACATTTGCGAAAAAATATATTTATGGGTTAAGCAAAATTGACGGCGACGATGATGACGCAAAAAAGGTCGCAAATTATGTCCTGAGCATTTGGCCTAATACAGAAAAACTAGTTACTGCCGACGATATTAGCACTTGCCACCACAGCAAAACTACGAAGAATGTCGTTGCGGTACTTGTCGCATTTGTGCGGCAAAAGGACCGTAACGATATATGGGTGAAGCCGTTCAAACTGAAAGAACATAACAAAGCACGCAAAGCAAAAAACCCGATCTACCGACCATAATCAGTGAATAAGACAATAAGCCGTTTTTCCGTCGACAACGTAATTATCTAAGTTTAATCCGCAAGCATATAATCAACGATCAAAAATATAATGCCAAAATAATAAAGATCAGTGCTGCTGGACGCCAACCAATTATTGTTATCGACGGAAAAAGCTGCGCAGCAACTAACGTGCCTTTTACCATTGAAATTGGCAGTTTTGGCAACAAGAAAATAAATAATTCTGCAAATAACTAAAGGAATAGACAAAAAGTAGAAAAATTACAAACTTCAGTTGATAGTTACTACTATGTTACTGTTTAGATACTAATAGTAAAGTTTGCGTCTTGTTGTTTCACGAAAGTTGTTTCAAATACTAAAAGTAAACTTTACGTCTTGTCGAATCAGCAAACGTATAGATGGTTGGCAGCTAGTACTTGGAAACTGTAGTGTTTGTGACCGGCCGGAATTTTCGGCCGGCCGGTCTGATGGTCGCCGGCCGGCCGGTCGGATAAAGTCAGCCGGCCGGCCAGCCAGATTCAATTGACTGACAAAATTAGGCCGGCATAACAATCCGGCAGGCTAAGTTTACGCCAAAATGACACTCTGGACTTGGATCAATTGGTTTTATCCAAAAATTCGGCAGCTGCGGCCGGCCGGCCCACCGTTTTTCACGGGCCGGCTGGCCGGCTTTTACCGGCCGGCCGGCCGCTCACAGTCGGCCAGCCGGCCGAACTTCTCCGCCGGCCCGGCCGCCGGCCGGCCGCAGCCGGATGGCGGCTTTCGCGGCCGGTCACAAACACTAGGAAACTGCGTGTAAATCAAAACTTCGCATGTAGCTGGTTTGGCTTGTGTCATGATTTCTTCTGCAGTATCTGGAAACAACATGGCTAGACTTACATGGCCAAACATTGATTGGCCAGAAGTAATCACTATCTAATTTGCATATGTAATATGAGAATTAAACGCTCAGCAGAAGTAGATGTAGTAGGGGCCTCGCATCACTGTGGCTACCTGTAATAATTGAAGTCCGTTATTTTTCTACCCTATTTTTTCGTCTAATTTTTCGGATTTGCATTTCGGATTGGTGAGTATTGGTTGAGTGACTGAAATGACTGTCCCCAAGCCGGGTCGACACGGTGACCAGTCGTTGAGTTTAGGACACGTGGGGCACCGAGCAGCCAACTATTGCAGTCAATTTTCTCATGTAAAAAATTAAGAACAAATTATTAATTTTTTAACGTGATTCAACAGGATCCGTCCTAGAAACAATGAGCAAAGTTTTATCAGTTTAATAAAATACTATTAATCCCATCTGGCGATCTTTTTAAATCCACTATCAGGCGACTCTCGAAAATCCTCCTGGATCCAACTTAAACTAACCCAGTCATATACAACCAACTAAAGTAATCATGGGTAGGTACTATATGTACAAGAGTTTGTATACGCCTCTACTAGAATAAAAAACATTCATGGAATATTCCATATAATAACCTTGGGGCATTTTTGCATTTATCTCAGTCCCTTAGGCAGATAATAAGCTATTCTGCCCAGTTCCGGCTAAGTAAATACCCTGACAGCACCCGATATCTACTTCATCAAAATGCTATATAGACTAAATTAATGCCTGAACTTTCAAAAAACATACACAAATCACCTTAACTGTGAACAGCAGAAATATAATGACTTGACATGAAATTAAAATGAAATGAAATGACTGAAATGAAAATTAATAAATCGAAAATAAAAAGTCAAAAGCATGAAAACAAAACAAAATGATAGCAACTAGAGAAACACAAGTAACACCACCAAAAATATCCATTCTCAGCAACTTGACTTTTTGGTTTTAACTACAGAACGTGAAATTTTTTTTACATTATTACAATAAAACTACATTGAAAGCTTGCTTTATATTGATTGGATCATATCATAATTCTCTTAAGTAACGCTTTCATCTACACTTCTACAGCCAATATAAAACCATCACTTGATCATGTTCTAGGTTAACCGTATCTGCCTGCTTAATATGTAGACGCACACGGTAACTTTGTCTAAGATTTGGCTTCTGCTGGCCTACACATTTCATTGTCTTCATGTTATTGATAGTAATTAATAACAATCCTGTATTAATATTAGTAATTAATAATTACTAATAATAATGCATAAGCAGGCACATATGCGTGAACCACAATAGCCGCTACCATTTTAGCCGCTTTAGTTGTAAAAAACACTACATTAGGATTAACAATGTAGTAAATTTTTGATTTTACAAAATTAAGCAATTGCTGCATAGTCCAGTCATTTTATACCTGTCTGTTCTTCTTGAGCATCAGTATTGAAAAATTACCAGTAAAATATTTGTCAACTTACTACTTGAAACTTAAAAAGAGACTCCGAGCCAAAACTTACGCTGTGTATAGAAGACAGTAATCCCGTCAGATATGTCAAAGGTTAAGAGTGGGAGCCATTGCTAGAGGCTGAACCCTGAAGCAATAGCCTTAATTTAGTTAAAACTAGTCAAGGTGTAGACGCTTTGTTAGGTCAATGAACATGACAAGATTGAGGTGGTTCCTCTTATACCGCTAGTCAAACTAAACTAAACTAGTTTAGAGTAAAACACGGGCCGTTAAATGCACGTAAATTGTATCTAAATGCACGTAATATAGAATCTCAAAACTGTACTTGCCAACAAGAACATTACCAAATGCTCTAATTGACTTAAACTGTTACAAGTTGGATTTCGCTAAGTGCTTCAAAGCGCACAAACTTATTATTCAAAATTGTCTATGATTCACGTAAATGGTTCAAAGTAAACTTTCAGTAAATGCTCTAGCTATAGTCCAATGGACTCTGGCATAGCTTAGCACAACAACAATGAACACACTCAAAATACAAAATAAGCAATAATAACTTGAAATTGGTTTCACATCTCATTAATAACAAATAGTTATAATCAGCCATTGATGTTTGTGTGTTATTCTTGAAACGTATCTATTCAATTTGTGGGTTAAAACTATTTATTGTATCAAATTTACAAACGTTTTGCGATTTCAAACTTTTTTAAATTATCTTTTTGTCTTGAACGATTTGTTATCTCTAAAGCTTTTTAAGCGTACAATAATTCGCAATGAAATTATCATTAGTCTACAGGACGTTTTCAAACATTTTAAATGCATGTTAATGGAATTTTTTAAAACATAACGAATAGGAAAGAAATTAGTGCTTATGACGGTGAATTCAATAGAAACAAGTAAGGGGCAAGGTTCCTTCGCTGAGTAATAAATACCGCGCGATAGCCAAGCGGATCTTCCAAGTTCAAATACATATGTAGCAGCAATGTATCATTCGATTTTGTTGTGACCAAATTTTTTACAAAATAACAACTACTGATAATATATAATATAATATTGACCAACACTACCCAAGTTGACTTTACACGTTAATCATATGCGCTGACCAGCATGCAGGGGTCTCTTTAACACTGCACAGAGTTGGTTTCAAAACAATAGTTCCTTCTCTAGAAGGAACAAAACCCGCATGGTAAAATTGTTAAAACCGCCCTTGGAGTCTGTTGTTGTAATGTGAATCATTTGAACATATCTTTTCATGCGTAGTGCTAGGTTAGAAACGATGCTTTGTTCTGTTTTTCTTGTATGGTAGCATTTATGTAGCATTCTGTATTCATTATGTTTGTGGAGTAGTTCTTGTCTGGCAACTCAGTGAATATTGTATCTTCCTGAGTGAGCAATACTTAAGGTGGTAGTGTAGCCAAAGCAGTTTTGCTCATAAGTTGCAAAAAGAGAGCTTTTTGCTTTGAAATTGTACGTTCGTTACGAAACTAGTAAAATGCTATATGGTGTCAAATAATCACTGCCAGACACTAGACTACCAATATTTACCAATATTTTGAACCAATCAACATTTGTAAGCCAGATATCGCACAATAGGGACATAAAAGTTCAAAAAATCAGGCCAGATATCAGATTAGCCAACTTGTGAAGTTACATAAAATGTTTTGTCGCACAACTTTTTGCCACAATCAAGACAAATGAAAAATAAAGGTACGTTTTTCTTTTGATTTTAAAATAAGCGTCTGAAATTTTCACAACTTATCATTGTTGCTGTGAGTACTTCACAGTTTACGCACAGTTACACAGTTCAAATATGTATTACTTCGCAACCACTTAAGCAATTTGCATTAATTTTGCGTGCATAAACTAGAGCATATGTGCTTTTTGTCTGTGTAAAGAATTTAAACAAAAAGTTTTATAATTGTGACGAAATTATCGAATGTGAATAGGTTTTCAAAACATTTTTTCGATAGGTTTTCAAAACGTCATTTTTCCGAATTTGTGACTTCACTGCTAAATGTATGATGCTTCAATTTTGCTGAAACTTGACGAAAATATTTGCCTTGACACATATTTTCAGCTAAAGAACAATGTCGTACTTTTCACGGACGTAAATTTTTTTGCTTTTTTTTGTCGTACGTTTTACAGTCGCGCAAAATTGACTGCTTTCTCGACACTACCCCCTTGAACGTCTTCAAATGTTGTTTGTAAAATTTAAGTTGTGAAATTGTTTGAGGCATGTTTTGCATTGAAATTGTGGAGAATCAATTGCAAATCATGCCCACCTTCTGCTCATATACACTATTAAATGTCGTCAGTGTAATCTGAATCAAAGTAATTGCTTTCCAATCGAATTGAACACATTCTTTTCAAAACTAAAAATCAGTATATTCATTCAATTCATTCAATTCATTCATACATGTAAATTGGAGTACAGTTGTTTATGTTAGTTAGTTTATTTGTGCATAGTGTTGGTTGACGTTGTTTGCGTTAGAACGAATCAAAAAGTTGCTTAAAAATTAAAGCTGAAATTGACGGTAAAGGCTGCTAGCATTTGGTGTCAATTTCATTCCATTCGTTGTTGACTGTTGACTAAGACAAGAGCATCAACAGTGCAACCCGCGGGGTTTCGTAACACCCATCCCTAAATCTGCGGGCCAGCGCTCGACCATTGAGCTACTGGGCAAATGGTGAGCTGTCGTACATAACTCCCTTTAAGTACCTGTCTAACTTCACAAGAGAAATTGATTTTATGTATAGGTGCAATTAGTTATGCATAAAATCTGCAGCAGTTTTTGCCTAAACCTACAAAGACTGTCACACACACACACACACACACACACACACACAAACAAACACACACACAAACAAACACACACACACACACACACACACACACACACACACACACACACACACACACACACACACACACACACACACACACACACACACACACACACACACGACAACTATCAACCGACTGAAAACGTACAATCCAAAAGTGGAGTTTCCTATGTTACCTCAGGTACACTGATTAGAACTTAATTCTTTTTCCAATGGTCTATACAAATATAAATTTCATGCTTAAATCACTCAAAAAAGTTATGTGATAAACTTTACAAATATGAATGTTGTCACAAATATACCGTGTCTGTACTATCGAGAGTTCGTGTTAGCGGCTGTAGTGCCAGATAGGTGTTACTGTACCGTTTCGCTGCACTAGGCGGTACGAACAGTACGCTATTACAATCGCTTGAAATACTGCTGGTATAGTGGTTGTTGTGAAACCCTCTGGCGGAAGCTGCATTCCCATTGGCCAGAATTCCGTTAGAGGCGGAGCTACGCGGCGTGCTGACCCCAACAGACCGTTGTCGTTTTAGTATCGAATGAAATCGACCTGCTAGCTGATGTTGAAGTTCTTTATTAATGAAAAAATACAGCAAACAGCGCAGAACACTGTTTAGTACCGCACCATAGCTGACACAATCGCGACTTATGGAGTAGAAATGGTAATGTTCGTAGAAAGTCTAGATCGACGTGTTCCATAATCGATATCAGTAGGTTTAGCGAATTGCTAGCGAGGTGATTTGCCATGATGATCAGTAGCCCTCGGGTGGGGAGGCTGACCCCGCGCC
>JASANF010017217.1:0-19647 GCA_030248245.1 Trissonchulus sp. WLG1_4
GTATGGGGCCCCAGCACTCAGCAGGTGCAGACTACAGGCTCCGGCTTGTTATTTTTAAGTGTACGTGTTTTTGTGGCTAATAATTTTGTTTTGTGGCTCATACAGTATGAATTTTTTGTTGTTATTAATCGATTTCATTTCAAAATTGTTATCGATTTCATTTCAAAATTGTACAATCTATTATTGTGTTACTATCACAATCAGTCATCGGTGCAGTCTGCAGTAGTAGCTGCAGTTAACCCTTTAACTTCCATAAATTCTCTCTTTAGGGAGCCAGACTCTGACACCTTCTGGTTTTTTGGCCATTGCTCATGTTACGGGCGTCATGCAGAGCTCGCGAAAACACCATTCAATAACGAATTTACTGATAAACATAATCAGTCGATTTGGGGGCTAGGAGTCTAGGACACACCGTTTTTTAGTTATAAATAAGCGCTCAAAATTGTACCTCACCCTAGACTTTTAGCACAGCAACGGTGCGCTTGCCATAGTTGAAGGCTAGCAATAGACTACAACATTCATGAAGATGTTATTTTTTCGATGAAAAAATCAACGTTGCTTTTCAAAAAAAGTCAAAAAGGCAATATGCTTTTTGTGCAACGCGAGCTTATTGTATTTGTGACAAACAACTTATTGAACTAATACCTATCGCTTATCGCTTATTATATATAATATGCGACCTACGTACCTGAAAATCAATGAGTGACCCGATAGCGCGAACAGCAAAAAACAATACGATGTACAGTTAAGTCAGAGCAACACAACGATCCAGCAGAGCAAGGCCACTATTGATTTTTTACCACATTGTGTGTGCGTGTGTGAAATCCACCTTGGTCGTACTGTGGTATACAAATGTTGCACGCTGCATCAAAAATCAAAAATCAAAAATGAAACTTAAAAAGGTTTTTTATTTTGATTTTTGATGCGGAGCTAAAAACTACCATTTTTGATTTTGACTTTTGATATATGGTCACATTTTAATTTAATTTTGATTTTGATGCTGCATCAAAAATCAAAATTAATTTTGATGCACAATTTTGATTTTTGATTTTGATCATCAAAACACACCTAGGCGGCACCTTTTGATGTTTGTGCAGGCTAAGAACGGCGGCATTCTTTGAACTCGCTGTTTACTCCGCCTCCTTATTTTGATTGGCTACTGCTGTAATATTAGAGGGCATTGCTAGTCGAGCTGTACTTTAAAAACTTAAGGGGGCACCCGTATGTAAAATTTTAGTCGGTAAAAAATATAAGGAAATCAATCAATAGGGAGTAGTCTGGTAGTTTGTTTGCTTTTGTAGCATTTTGATACTTTTGATATAAATATGATACTTCGGTATTAATACTTTTAATACCTCTATCAATATTAAAATTGCTATCAAAAGTATCATATTTAAATTATGGTATCATATTTAAATTATTTGGTATCATATTTATATCATATTTATATTTTTGCCGAGTATCAAATATCAAAAGTATCATATTTAAATTCAAAGTAGTGTATTTATATCCTATTTAAATTTTTTCGAAGTATCAAATATCAAAAGTATTTTATTTAAATTATTTGGTATCATATATCATATTTAAATTTTTTTAAAGTATCAAATATCAAAAGTATTATATTTAAATTCCAAGTATCATATTTATATCATAGTTAAATTATTTTGCGGTATCAAAACAACAGTAATAGCGACTAGTCACAAAAATTATGCCACTTGTTTTGTCTCAACGTTCAGCAAATTCTGGTCAAACTTTAGTATCGGATCGAGTGACACAAGACGTGCAAAACATAGCGCTGTTGAAAAAGAACAATACTGACTTGAAATTTACTGAGTAGTATATACTAAGATTGCGACACTGCAAACGTTTATGACCTAACAGCGCGGGCAGCTGCAACCGTCAAGCTCCCGAAAATTGCCAAAACTGTGGGGGTACCCCTTGCACGAATAAAGGCATAGGGCACCCACAAATCAACCAATATGTCTCAAACGTGGGAGGTCCCCCCCACATTTGAGGGTATACCCTCATTTTGTGGGAGGGCTCCCCCCACAGTGGAGACCTATGCCTTCATTTGTGTAGGGGGTATTCCCCCACAGTTGTGGTCATTTTCGGGAGATTAATGGTTGCAGCATGTTCGCTGCGGCCAAGCTGGGTTCCACAACAGTCTTGCAGACCCTGTACTCAACTGAGGGGGGTACCCACTCCTCAGTTCGATACCCCATACTCAACTGAGGGGGGGTACCCCCTCAGTTCAGTACCCCGTCTTCAGTTGAGGTGGGTACCCCCTCATTTCAAGACACTGACAAGGACTTTCGTTGATGTGCTGAACTGAGGGGGGTACCCCCCACCTTCAACAGAAGACGGGGTACTGAGCTGAGGGGGGGGGAACGTATACCTTTACTTGTTGCTTTGGGTTTAGCCCAATCATCAATAATGTGCAAAAGGTCTGGACAGAATTTTGCTTTGCTAAGTTATTTAAAATTTACACACTGATGACTGTGACTACGGAAGAAAAAGAAAAAAAAAACAAACCACAAAAAAAAAAGAAAACGACAGAGGATAAAATATATATATATATATATATATATATATATATATATATATATATATATATATATATATATATATATATATATATATATATATATATATATATATATATATATATATATATATATATATATATATATATATATATATATATATATATATATATATATATATATATATATATATATATATATATAGTTAAAGTGAAAAAGCTTGCCGTTAAACCAGTTAGATTGAAAATTCAGTTCATATCGTACGCTAATGCACACACCCAAATGTTGATTTATAAAAAATCACTCAAAAACATAATTTACCCACAAGCTTCCCACAGGTTTCTCACGCGTTATATATTGTACGTACGTTCACTGGGGCTCTATTCGAGGACGCTTTGAATACAACCCCTGGGGTTATATTCGAGGACGTTTTGAATAGAACCCCCGGGACTTCAATTCAAGGTAGGGCTTATATTTTTTCGTGAGCATTTAGACGGGGGTTCCATTCGAGACAAGGGTTCTATTCAAGACATGGGCTTTATTCTAGGAAATACGGTAATAATTTCTGAATATCATAAGATGATGAACAGCACTCGAGAATTATAAATAGCTCGAGATTAATGTTGGTGCAAACGGCCGTTTTTTATGTTCTAAATGACCAAAGCTTGTTGTCGAAAAATTTTTTTACAGTTACTCTTTAGTTGAAATAACCTCAATCTGTATTATAAATAACTCGATGAGGTTTATCATGAAATCATAAACTTGCTGATGATCTTTTTATGATACAGTCTGTCAGGACAATGAGAATATCTGTTGACCTTAGAGACTTTTAAGAACTAGAACAAAACATGAAAACATGAAGACAGCACAGACGAGGGCCTATTCTTTTACCGGATTAAAAGGGTTATTTTTAAACGGTAAACTTAACTAAACGGTTTAAAAATTATGCTAAAAATGCCGTTCCAAAACCTCCGGATTAAACGAACTTAAATTTTAGCGCGCTGCTTTTTAGTCAGACTAAACGGACTAATGGTAAGCGTACATCTTAAATTCTATTAGTCCAATTAGTTTAGGAATGGGTTCGGACAAAAACTAAGCCGCAGACTAAGGGCCTATTACTTTACCGGATTAAAGGGTTAATTTTAATCGGACTAACGGTTTAAAAATTCAGCTTAAAAACGCCATTCGAACCTCCAGATCAAACGGACTTAACTTTTAGCGCGCTGCTTTTTAAGGTGGCGCTCAGCAAAAATAGTCATGTTTGGAACCAAGCTCATGCAATTAGTAGCAATACCAGCTTAATTGTACATCAAAGAGGCCTCAAAAAACCTAATTACAATACTTTTCAGCACTAATGTGAATGTGTCAAATTTTATGGCCATGTTCAATTTCCTATTCACACTAATTTTGTTTTTGACCTAGCTCAGCGAAACCTTAATCGATTTTGATGATCTTGGTATTGATCGAAAGACCTTTTAAAACTCTAGACTAGGGTTGTTTCAATTATTTCATTTAATCATTGAAACCCACTTTCAATTTCAATTTCAATATCAATTATTAATTGATATTGAAATTGAAAATAATTAGCCAAAAAATTGATAATGGTATTGAAATTGAAAATAATTTGGTCAAAAATTGATAATGGTATTGAAATTGAAAATATTTTAATTGAAATTGAAATTGAAACTATACTTTCAATTTCAATATCAATTATGCTGGGCTGGTTGACTTCACAGCATGTCTGATGCTGGAACGAAGTCTTGTCTGTACTCTGTATGCCTTTTTGTGCATGTAGCATGTGTCGGTGAACAGCCATGATTGAAACGTAATTGATATTGAAATTGTCTAATTTCAATTATATCATACCTGTCTTGAAAAAACAGTGCAATAACTAACGTCAATAACTAAGTGCACGCTGCTAGATTCACAGCGTGTATTAGTTATTGCACTGCTGTAGGCGTGCATGTCAGTTATTGACTTATCGCACTGTTTTTTTCGAAACAGATATAATATAAGTACGTTATATCACTTTGTAGCACGCACTTAGCAACTATTTGCACTAACACGTGAAGCCCGCGTGCATAAACTCGTGCGCTGCGCGCACTCGTTCATGCACTTGGCGCTTCACGTTACAGTGCGTATAAATTACTGAGTGCACGCTACATCGTTCTATAACTTACACTCATTATTTTCAATTGAGCGTACGTCTCTTTATTATCAGCTTGAACTTTTGTTATTGTAGGGGCAAAGAGCCATTTATGATCAAGTCGCAATTATGAATAACTGAAAGTTTCATTGGCTAGATCTCGGGCTACGTGACACATTGACGTATGAAAAACGTATCAAAATGAAGCTTGATGTTTGGCCAACCAATGACAAAAATAACGTTTCGGTCACGCTTACGTATCCCGAAAAATTTTGGATCAGGTGCATCCAATCAAAATTTCCCGAAAACTTTGTTAAGAAAAGGACCATCTCAAGTTCGTTTGTCAGCTCAGATAAACTGATGCAGACTATTTTGAGTAAACATTTTTGCATCAGCGAAATCAACTTTACAAACAAGTCAGGTGAATAGTTTAAAATAAAAATAAAAATAAAAAATTAAAATTTAAAAAAAGTCACTAATAACTAGTGATGTGGATCGAATCGGATCGCTGATTAAGTTAGGTTAGATGGCCAGATCGAATCGGCTGTGAAATTTTGGATCGGCGATTCGGCGATCGTTGGTATAACTTTTGAGTATTAAGTACCGTGGTGCGTGCGCGGTGCGTGTAATTTCGCGCATTTTTGTGTTTATAGAGAAACAGTTATTATAATATTACTTATTAAAAAAGCCTCAGCAGTTACGCTAAAAAAATTGAAAAATAATTGAAATTGAAAATGTTTGCAAAATTGAAATTGAATTGAAAATATTTCGAGAAAAAAATTGAAATGGTATTAAAATTGAAAATATTTGGACAAAAAATTGATAATGGTATTGAAATTGAAAATAATTGGGTAAAAAATTGATAATGGTATTGAAATTGAAAATATTTGGGCAAAAAATTGATAATGGTATTGAAATTGAAAATAATTCCATAATTGAAACAACCCTACTCTAGACGTGAAAGGTCTTCGATTTTGTATTTTCAATTTAGATTTTGCAAAAAATCGATTTTTCAAAAATCAGTTGTGTTTGAGCGGCTACAAAAAGTGCTGAGAGCCAAAATTTAAAAAATGAAAAACATTCACGTCTGCATTTATATTCTTGCTTTCATTGTGCAAAATTTCAACTCGATCGCAAATCGTTGGGTTTGGACCCAGGTCCAAAAAAAGTAGTCGATTTCGCTACGCAAACATGTGAGATTTGCCCACACGTCTCACTTTTTCAAAAATTAGACCTTTCCTAGGACTGCATATTTCCGTTGAAAAAGTTACCAAAAGCCATAGGTAGTCAATTTTTTAGGAAATTAAATCAAAAATTTAATATTTTCGAAGATTTATCAGCTTTTTAGGTTTTTCATTTTTGATTTTCTATTTTCACAGCTAAATAGCTCAGCAAAGCTTCAACATATTCTTATGTTTAATACATCAATTTAAAGCTAAGAAACTGCCAATTTTAGTGATATGAGTGATCATTTTATATTGAGACAAAAATTTTTTTGCTACGGCTACAAAATTGTCCAAAAAATTTTGAAAATTTTTCTATAACAATATGCACATCAAATGAAAGCTCTTTTTATTTTGAACAACTTTCCTTCAAGACATTATGGTCAAAAATGTCGCTGAAAAAATCTAAACGCCAAAGTCCGTTCCCCTGAGCGCCACCTTAATCAGACTAGATGAACTAACTATATATGCACGCTAATGTAAAAGCGTGAATGCCTAAGTCCGTTTAGTTAAGTGGTAGTTTTGGAATGGGGTCAGACTAAAATTGAGCCGCTGACTTATTTTAATTCGTTTAGTCCGTTTAACCCGTTTTGCCATTCCTAAAAATAAGTACAATCCGTTACCTAATCCGGTGTCACGGGCAAAAGTGTCCCCCCTGTCCCCCCGGACACTTTTGCCTAGGCAAAAGTGTCCTACTTGGGCAAAAGTGTCCCCCCTTACACTTTTGGTGCTAAAATTAAGTGGCCCAGTCCAATATGTACAACGAAGCGGCAAACTCGCAAAATAACTATATTCTCAAAACCTATACACATTCTAAAAATAGTTTTCAACTTAAACTGCTTTAAACAACTTTTAACAACATGCGTACATAACTACATATTTAACCTTAATAGGGTTTCATACTTCAGTATGGCTATGGCATACGGACAAACGGACATAGCCCACACAAAAACAATTTCGTCCGTCTTTTCAACTAGTAAAGAAAAATGCCCTTGTCGGGCGCTCCTTGGGTAGAATAGGTTACTGTCTGTCTAAAGCGGAAAAATACTTAGGCTGAGCTTGTAAAAGCATTGGTACAAGACTTTATTAACGAGAATATGCAATTCGTGTGAGCTCGTCAAAGTAGGTGGACTAGGTATACCTGTTGAGAATAGGAATATGATCTTCGTAGGGCAGACACTGTTTTCCGCACCCTATTTGCGCGACCTTCAGCTAAATTATATCATGTTCATTACACGAAAGAACTTGAACTATCATGAAAAACAAACAGCAAACCTAATTATTCTACTGTGCAGATACGTACGCGCATACATGACACATCCAACAGGGGGGTACCGTCTAGGGGACTATTCAACATCTGAGCAAGAAAGTGATAATACCAGTGAATGCACAGTATATGGGTTTATATTCGTATACAAAACGACAGACCTCCAGGTATAACCATGATAGCACCACTGCCCGTAGCGAACCTACCCCCGTAATACACGTGGCGGGGGGTATGGGCATGCCCTGGGGCTTATAGGCCGAAATTCAAAAAAAGCCCTTGCTAGTTTTTATTCCACTACTGTACCATCTCACATGCAAAAGATCATGACTGGCCGTTTTGCGCAACTTCTTAAAAAGTGTGCTAAACTTTTTAATACTTAGTCATTTTTTGGACCCCAAAAAAGGGGTTTTCCCCCTCCCAGCACAGCCTCTCACGGAAACTCCCGAGCAAAATCATTTTTTCCGTGTCTATTGCAAGCTATACGAAATGTGAAAAACCAAAAAAGGTGGCGCTCGGATGAACTACCGGCGAGAAAAGTTCTGGGAAAAAAAGAGCGAAAGTCCGTGATTCATACTTATATAAAATTCATTCGTTTGAGCGGCACGTCCTTTTGTCCGTATTTTGTCATGGAAGAATTTCGGCACAGTTGAACTGAAGTTAACTTTACCGGACATACATATATACGGATAGATAGAGTGAAACTGCGCCATTTAGTTAGGATAACCTGACATACGGTCGAAGGGCAAACGGATATGCGGCTGAATGGACTAAAAGCTAAAATGTTCTGTCCGCTTAGCTGTCCGTTCATCCGATTCTAACTGCACAGAACTAATAAAAACTTGAGAAATGCATTGAGAAAACTTACTTGTGGGGAAAACTGGAGAGCTGGATGTAAATTTGTGAGAACTAACCGCTGCGTATATTCAAAACACGATTTTGAATGTGCAGCTAAGCGTAAACTAAGGGGGGACACTTTTGCCTAGGCAGAAGTGTCTCCCCGGACACTTTTGCCTAGTCAGAACTGTCCGAGGGACACTTTTGCCTAGTCAAAAGTGTCCGGGGGACATTTTTGACTAGGCAAAAGTGTCCGGGGGGACACTCTTGACTAGGCAAAAGTGTCCGGGGGGACACTCTTGACTAGGCAAAAGTGTCCGGGGGGACACTTTTTTGGGGGGACACTTTTGCCCGTGACACCGGTAAAGGAATAGCTAGGCCCAATCCAGAGACTTTTGAGCAGGGTTTTTTTTTCAAAACGACCGATGCTCAATTTATGCTCATTTTTAAAATTCGATGCTCATTTTTAAGTTCGAATGCTCAAAATTTTTTAACGTTTTCTGAAAAGTTTTTGCACTGTTGCATGCCAAAACAACATGTATGTTGCCGTCTTTTGCTTACAACTAGAAGTACATACTCACTCAGTAAAGACCAAACATGTGGCGCTGCGGATGTGTGGGAGGGGAGTTGTCGACAGGGAAGAAAGGGGTGGTATAAGCTAATAATTTTAAGTGAAAAATTTATACGGATTGAGGCCGGTCTGTGAATGAGTGGACCTTTTTTTGAGCGGAAAGACAAATCATTACAGCCCTAGGATCTGGGGCTGGACATCTCAGAAACCAGATATTTTAACGTTGAATGATCTTATGTCATGCGTTACGAATCGTGTATGTAATTTCGACAGATAAATCAGCATTGTGCGGTCTGTCTCAGCACCAGTATTTTGCTGCCTTATCATTTGCACTGTAAATTGCGATTTAATTAAATGAGGAAGGTAAAAACTATTACTACTAAACTACTATATACTATTACAACTATCACTACTGCAGCGCAGCGGTACGCAGGTGGCAGCCATTGGAACCCAGAGATTTTCAAGTGTAATTTTTAATTTTAGCCACACAATGGAAGGGTCTGAAACCACAGCCCCCCAAAAAATTTATTGAAGATTTATTAATTCTTAGATTAAATTTGGTCAACTGGAAACGTATCAGGCATTATTTTCGACAAAAATTAAAACAAAAGATGGAAGCTTCATTTCAGACATAAACAGATAGATACTCCTTTAGTAAACATGCAAATGCAGCCTAATGAACTCATCTATACTTGCACAGGTTTTGATGAAAGAAATGCCAGGGAATAGTATAGTTAGCGACAAAGTTGCATGGGTCTGGGGGCGGTAGCCCCCAGCAAAAAAATAGAGAATTTTTGTATTTATTAAGCCGAATCTGGTAAATGAAAGACGTATCAAAAAAACTTTTTCGGCCGAGCAAACAAAAACCAATGGGTACCCTAGCGTAAAAAATTATTCTTTGGGAAAAAATTTTGGAGGGGACTCCCCCCATTCCCTCCCTCCCACAGGTATATACGCCCTCACCTGGCTACGCCCTTGTCTTGATAGAACGACCCTATCTACTTGTTACATAAGCTGAAATAAACTATACAAGCATAAGGTGAAGAATAGCAATTCAAGGTTTGGTATGTACTTGGTGCCTTAGAGACAGTTTCAAGTTTTAGAAATACCCGAAAAAATTTCCAACCGACAAAAGAATCAAAGGGGGGACATTTGTGTAAAATATGACTCCGGAAATTTTTTTTGACAGTTTCTTAGGTTTTACTGCCGATGACGTTTTTGGGCAATAGCAACAATGCTCATTTGATGCTCATTTTTATTTCTCAATGCTCATTTTTATTCTCCAATGCTCAGATGAGCACAAATTTGAGCAAAAAAACCGTGCTTTTGAGGGACAAGGATAGTTGAAACGGACAAGGGCAAAGCTTAAAAACAAAGGCCACCGAATTTAAAGAGTTAAAGAAATATCCAACCTCCAAACAAAACGAAAAAATGAAAAAAATAAAAAGGAATCCTCGGAGCCGGATTCGAACCAGCGACCTATGGATTTCTGTGGTTTAGCCAACTACAGTCCACCGCTCTTCCAACTGAGCTATCCGAGGCTGACAACTAGCGTGTTTAAACCTTTATATATAGTTTCACTACGACCCAGCTCTGTGAATGATTACATTTATTGACTACAAATTATGTCAGTGCGTATAATAGAAATTTATTTTCAGTTTATGCTTTCTTTGTTATAGAGCATGCTATCTTTTGTCAGTTAAAACTCTGTCTGACAAGTTTTGTTACATGTCACGTGACATCTAATTGTCAAATCAAATATCCACAAAAAACTGCAAATTTCAAATCCAGTTTGCTGAATAATAGGTTAATGGGAGAAACAAAGAGAAAATTGGAGCAAAAGGGGTGTTTCAAGAATCGATTGTCTGGCCATCCATATCTGTGTATTATTCTATCACGTGTTCCTTAATGAAATTTGATTGGCTGAACAATTTTCAAGTTGGGTAACTTATAGTTAACGCATACATTGCACATTTTCGCTTTACCCAGTTGGGAATGGGGCTGGGTCTTACTCATTGGGGCTAATTAACCCACTTCAGGCTTGGGTTGATTAAGGCGAGGCTGGGGCTGTTGACTCCCCCCCCACTTCCTGTTTCTAATTTTAGTTCCATCTTCCCGCCTTAACGGTTCTGCTTTTCCCGCCAAACCAACGGTCCTGCGTCTTCTTCCCGCCGACATCATCGCCAGCTAATCCCTTGCCAGTGATCATCACCTGACCAGCCACACACACACCATCATCTCCCAATCATCGCTCAATGCCACAACGCGCCTGGAAAGCCATCTCGGCTCAGCAAGCGTCACCTCCCCATCATCATCATCGGGGCTGGCTGGGACTGTTTTTTACCCACTATGAGGCTGGATTTTACGTATGATAACATTTGGGGCTGCGGCTGGGCTGGATTTTATCCACGAACTGGATAAGTGTTTGCAGATCAAAAGGACGCCAATTAAGGGTCCTTGCATCATGGAAAAGTGTAATAAGGACGGCTCCGCTCCGACCCATTTTGGTGCTAATAGGTATAGTTAAGTTAGCTAGCTAGTAGTAAATGCACAGCCCAGTGAAAGTGTGAAACTTCGGGCAAAAGCTTCAGGCAAGCGCATTAAGTTTATTCAACATAACTCACAGCTTAGTAGCTCAAATAATGGGGCGCTGGTTTGCAGATTCAGAGGTGTTTCAATTCATCCTTGCTCACTGGATTTCGTTGGTGATGCTGTCCAGAGACCATGACAACTACACCGGGTGTGCTGCTAGATACAATTCAGCCCCAGCGTAAAGTGAGAAATATCTAGCACCGACACCAAAACTGGGTAAAATCCAGCACCCGCCCCAAATCCCAGCCCAGTGGACTGCGCCTGGAAAGTGGAAATTTACCCGGTTGAGGCTGCCGCTGCCAATTACCTAAAGACTGACAAAAAAGCTGCGTCACTCCGACTTATATTAGTGGCATGACTTCTGCAACTAACCACAGCCATAAGCCCAAACTTTTGAGGCCTGGGCTGGACTTTACCAATACGCAATCCTACATACATTCTCTCGTCTTGCCTATATGAGACAATACTTACTCATTTAAAATTTCTCTGAAACCATAGTCTACCAAGTTCGCAACATGGTTTACACATTGCCCTTTCAACAACAATGCCTATTAAAGTGGGCCACCCGCGCAACCACTTTTCCTGTAGTGTCATCTCACAAAGTCTACCGAAACTGATATAACACAATGCATAACTTAAAAAAGGTACCAATGACTACATTCAACGTTTTATTGATCGAATTCACACAAGCAATAAAAAAAGAATGACAACGAAAACTATCTACAACATCTGTATTATGCGGCTGCGCATCCAAGCCTACATGGGCAAGCTTCTTCAGAAAAATAAAGGACCAGAAAGACATTTAGGGTGGATTTCACAAAGGTGGTTTTACAAAACCATGGTTTTAGGTACGTGTTTATATGATTTGCACATAATTTTATCACGAAATATTGCCTGATTCGTTACGAATTTCGTAGATTTTCTTAAACCATGATTTTTAGCGCAGTTGAAATTCGAAACCTGCAGGACAGCAGGTCTCTGTCTTGCTGAAATTTCAGCTGAGCTAAAACCATGGTTTAAGGAAATTTACAAAATTCTTAACGAATCAGGCGATATTTCGTAATGAAATTATGTCGAAATCATAAAAACGTACGTAAAACCATGTTTAGTAAAACCACCTTTGTGAAATCCACCCTTAATTTTTAGTTAAATTTCGGATCGGATTTTATCGAGTAGTACGAATCACCAATAATGCATGAAATCATCACTCAGGTTTATTAAAAGAACAGATTTCACTATGTCAACATAGGGCCTTTCTCGGTTAATAAACGTGAAACTTTACGCAACAACTGCCGTAAAAGATACTGGCGTGATCATTTCATAATTTCAAGGACTGAACGTACGGTTGTATGACGAATAGACCCTGACTATAACGATATTCATAAAGATTATATACAGAAGATTTATAGGTTGCGCTTCAGCTGCGTAATCTGCTCTAATATTCAGTCTATTTTAAAAAAAGTGTGTTTTAGTATATACTTTCATACATCACGTCATAGCCAATTAGAGCAGTACATAAGTTTGCATGTAGGGGGATTTGGGACACCCCCTCCGCCAAAAAAAACTAATACTATACAGCTCCGGGGAATGGACTCTAGCTGAATCTAGTAGGTGAAAATGGCGTTGTGTGAAAAATATTGCAAAATTTACGGTACTTTGTTCGATCCGGACTCAAGGGTGTCCTCAGAATTTGACTCGAAAGGCCCCACGAACTGTACACCCCGCGACAAGTATTATCATAAGCCTTTGTAATTTAACACCCCCCAAACCACAGTGGTCAAATTCAAAGTCCTTCAATTTAGTTCTTTAAACGCGACCATAAGGCATTCAAGTTTCAGTACAGTTCATTCCATCATGGCCAAGGCTTCGTCCAAGTACTCTTTATAGACGGCCATGAATTTGGCAATGAAGGCTTCCAAGTGAAAGATGGGTTTGGTGCCCAGCTGCACCCGGTGCTCGTAGTCCGCAGCCATCTCCGCCAATTCAACCTTCAACGATGTGTCCAGAGAATGAGAAAGCTCGCGAACTAAATTCTGAAACAATTAATAGCTGAATATTGAACTGAAGTCTTATAACCGCAAATGAACATGAGGGGTTGGCAAGCCCCCCACATTTGAGATTCCGTGACAGCACCTCCTCCCAAGATTTGACCCACCAGGAAAAGCCACCATTCTTGGGGTTGAAAAAAAAACAGGCGCCTGACAACCACAAATTTGCCCCACATCGCTGTTAAATGCTCCAAAACTGAGCAAAAAGCAAAAAATGCTACAAATATAAATTTAGCAAAAAATTGTAATTTTTAGACAAAACATGGAGATTTTAGCGCTTTTGGGAGTTCAAGTCTCCCAAGCGTAAGTCCCCCTAAACTTTCAAAAAATCCAGGACAAGCCCCCCCTCTCAGACCCAGACCCCCTGTATATGTATATTTAACTAAGTGGCAATTTAGTGCAACAATAGTAAATGAAAACAATCATTGCAATCACAGCACTGCACTGATCACCCGATTCTTCCATATTATTGTCTACTAATTAAAGACGTATATAAAAGTCGACCAGGATTAATGTAGTAAAAATGTTTCGATTTATCTCAAACAGCTGCCCTGGCCGTCCCTCCGAAGGCCCAATTGGCTTAACTTACACAAAATATCACAGAAACGGGAATGCAGTGAGACAGCAGTTCATACAAGCGTCCTCTAACTTCCAACAACCTACAAAAAACCATTAATAATCATTAAACACTTGGCGAAACAACGAGAGATAAGTGGCAGAATCTATTTTCAGAATCTTGACAATTAAACAAAAAGTCCGGCAAACGAAGCAATAGATTGCATAAATACACTTGAACCAAGTTTTAAAAGACCTAACTTAACAAATAAAGTGTCCTGGTTTTAGTGAATACCAAATCGTGTAACAAGCCACACTTTGATTTTGTATATACTCAACAACATTCATGTCTTACTCATCTTGTTCGATGACAAAATAACACACAACAAAATATGAAAATAATATGCATACTGCTTTGGCGATTGTTCTTGAAGAATTTTTGTAGCCGTTTCACGCAAATAAACTTCCCAGTCTGGTTCGATCAGCTTCTGGTCAGGCGTCAACGGGTGTCTATAAAAATAAATCAATACTTTTGTAATGTAATATCATTTGGGTATATAAAAATGATCCAAAATAACTCTCTCATCTTTAACTTGACAAAATTAAGTAAAAGCTATCCACAAGTTAGTAATAAAACGTTTTCATAAATTAAGTCTTACGTACTATTCAAAATTTAATAATCACAGTTTAACACGGGGGGGGTCTGGGACTGGGGGGGTCACAAGGGCAAGCAAAATAACAGCCACGGTACAAGGGCAAGCAAAAATTTTCTAAAATTTGCTTTTAAATATGAGATTTTTTAACAAATTTATGCTATTTTAACTAAATTTTAGTCAAAACTTTCAAAAATTGTCAATTTTTACGCCAAAAATAGGTATTTTGGCCACATTTTTAAAAAATCGGTAATGTTCGGCTAAAACACGGTCACTTTTTGTCTGACTTGGTACAAGGGTAGTCAAAATGTCGGTACAGAACCCCCCCCCAGATTGGACCCCCATGTTAATAATGATTGAACCGAAGACGTCCAAAAATGGCACAGGGCCTTGACCCCAAAAACAAACAGCAACTGCTTTATGAACTACAGGTCGACAGCCGAGACTCACTGGTGAACCCGACACACTTCAGCCAATAGCAGAGCCCGCCGCACGTTTCCCTCGGCTCTGTCCACAATGCGCTTGGCCAGCTCAGGAGGGATGACAATACTTTCCTTCTTGCCCACGTAGTTCAAAATTTCAACAATCTAAAATTGAAGCTATGAGGCCGCATGTGGCTTTGCCCCCCCCCCTCCCCGCCTCCAAAACGGGTCAGCATTCTCAGCAAGGCAACATTAGTAATTAGTAATCATGCAGAAAAATGTCATTTGTAATTAATAAGCAGCAGCATGGTTATCCGCCACTTCAGAGACCGCAATTTTTCTTTTGAACAGTTATGGTGAAATACGATCCAAAAGGAGGTCACGACTCACGATCCCCCCCTGGGCTACGCCCTTTGCCTGCAGCCTACAACTGCCTCTGCGTGGGTCATACTATGGTACCAAGTTAGTCACTACCCTTCGCGCTCTCTGCGTGGGTCTTTACTATCCCAAGCATACTTCCAGCAGTATAACAATTTCATGGCATTTAAAGAGTCATGTATAAAAAAAGCTCTTAGTTGAGTCTTACATACCCGACCAAAATCAGTCAGATTAAAGGTTTGCAACAATTTGTCCAGACATTTACTGTGATTTTGCGTAGAAAGCGTGACACACTTGAGCGTGTATTAAATACATACATAATCGCTGATGTAGCTAAAGTGAGAAAAAGTTAACCCATTTAACTTAATAACCCATTACAGTTAGGTTGTAAGAACCTCACATAGCGTCAGCGAATAAGTTCAGTTATATCCTGGCTACAGTGAAATAGATGGATAATTAAACGGTCCTGAATCATTGAGTTGATGGTTCAATAATACCTTGTCATCAGGCGGAGCAGGAACACGCACAGCCAAGCAGCGACTGCGCAGGGCGGGAATGAGTTTGCTGGTGGAGTTGCAGCAGAGGATGAGACGGCAACTGGAGCTGTACTTTTCCATGGTGCGACGAAGGGCGTGCTGGGCATCGCGGGTCAGCTGGTCCGCCTGAGCCAGGATTACCACTAAAACATGGAAACAGAAACCAGATAAAGGCTGGAATTCACAACCTAACAGTAACACAAACACTAACGTTTTCCCTAAAAATTATTGACACACTTAAAATTGGCCTCGAAACCCTAACATTTTAAGTGCTTCAGGCTGAAAGTTGAGTGTTTCACTAACTTTTAGGGAAACTTTAGTGCTAGTGTTAGATTGTGAATCCCAACCAAAAGGTCGAACTCAGATTGGTATAAACAAGCACGAAAAAAATTGGCGTCTAATTGTCCACACAGTATATATGATGTTCAGATGAAAAGCCTATTATTCAACAGTAGTTCAAAATCCACCTTTGAAATTCCTTTGCGAAGCGACATCCAGCTGTTGAGTTTGAGCCATTGTCTTGATCACCTCCTGAACAACCACTCGATCGTATATACCAACATCGCTGAATTAAAATTATTTAAACAGTATACGAACAATATATAATAATTTGACTTGTGTCCAAAGTCCAAGTTATGTAATTATGCATCAAAATAGATAGAACTTTTAAAACTGGAGTTTCACAGCACTGTTTTTTAAAGCGAGAACAAGATCTCAAAACACTATTCATGTATGTGTATGAAAAATTAATTAGTTATCACTGTTTTTTAAGTAAAATCTGCTTTTAAAACAAAAAATCAATACAAGCTAAGGTTCTTGCCACTGTTTCGTAAAAAGTGATGCTAGACGGCCCAAGCATTATATACAACACCAAAAAGTCAAAGTTTTACAACTAAAAAAGACAATCCCGGCGAGAGATCAAAGGATTTGTCTGAACAGTGCCATGGCTGTTATTTTACTTTGCCTTGATATTTCTAGTGGCAGACCCTATCGCCCAATCTGATACATATAATTATAAACACAAATATATAAATATATTATATCTATCATCTATATATATATAATATATGAAGAATACCTCGGATTAACTTCCACGTGATAATTACTGACGATCATAGATATTTCTAGTTTTTTGCCGGAAGGGGCGTCAATGTTTTTGTGCTCTATCCTGCGCTTATCCACCCCGCTACCATACAGCTCCCTGAGAATGCACATGATGCGAGTTTTCTTTCCGGCACCTGGTGGCCCGAACACAAGCAGATGTGGAAAATCGCCACTGTTCACCTGAAATTCTGTATAAAAAACATTATGTTGTGGCCTCCATTGCCGGGCTTGTCTGTGGCACATCTAGGCGGGTCAAGCCCGGCTGCCGGCCGAAAATTGACGGGCCAGGCCGGGCCACTGGCCTGAATTTATGGACGCATAAGCTAGAGGATTCTAACTTAACTAAAAATTTGCAAAACAATACAATTATTGATTCAGAAGCAGCCAAAAAATATTTTCGGTTTTAAAAAAGAATATATATATATATATATATATATATATATATATATATATATATATATATATGCTTCTAATTCTAACCGTATTGAAAATAATATCCTTATTCGTGCTTGTGCTTCTGCCACAACCTCCTGCCAAACGACATTTAGTACACTATATATAATATACCTCCATTTAAAACATTGCAGTCCACAGCAGCGGCGTATTTAAGGAGAGACTGGACTCGCAGCCCCCCGCCATCCCCCCCCCCTTTCAGCGGCGGTGACTCACCCCTCAATCTGGCGGCTCACGTTGCTCCAACCCCCCCCCCCGTCGCAGCCTCTACTTTGCAAAATATTCTGGATATATACGCCACTGGTCCACAGTACGAAAAAGGAGATATTATATAGATATATTTTATATACAATATTTAATGCCAATTATCTATACATACATATTCTTTGTAGAAACATTACCACAGCTTTTAGTTGAGAAGCTTGTTCTGTATGGTAAGTTAGCTTAGCCAGGCTGTTCGGTCGATGCTTATCCACCCACAAACCCTGAGCCACTGCCATTGGTGATCTTTGTAATATGAACAGAATACCTGAAAGTCAACTACAGACTTATTCAACAACATGAGAGGATAGGATACTAAAGGTTTCCGGGTCAAATGCAGGGAATAGTGCGCCTATTTTTTTGCGTACAGCACCTTAAAGGAAGCATTTTTCTCCTATTTCAATTTTTATCTGAACCCTCAGTAAGACACGTTTTCGCAAATTTTTCGGAAACCCGTGCTTTTTCCGTTCTAAACGTGTTTAAATGGAATGTTTACATATATTTAGAATCAAAACAAAGGCATTTTGACTCCGTTCTTCCGAAAAATTGGCCAAATTTACCAGAACCGTCCAATTTTTGACCGATTCAAACTGGGTCTCAATTTAGGCTTGGGTTTTAGTATGGGGCTTAGGCTTAGTACCAGGCTTAAGCTTAGGCTCAGGCTTAGGTACTAAAAAAAATCGAAAGAAAAATTCAGAAAAAATCCTGCCAGCTTAGCGTAGGGCCTTGTCAAAAATGAATTTAGCGGATCAGGATTTAGCTAAATCCTGCATTTTGGATAAGCGTTTAGGATTGGATGCTGGATTTAGCCGATTTAACAGATTTAGCCAGCGCTAAATCCGATCCTTATCCAAAATGCATGTCCGATTTAGCATGCTGGCGGATTTAAACTAAATCCTAAATCCTTATCCAAAAGTCAATTTTTTAAATCCGCTAAATCCGTGGATTTGAAATTGCACGCATTTTATAGCCGAGTTAAATCCTCGTAAATTTACGGGTATTTACCGGAGGGTTGCCCGCGCGTTTTTGCTTATAACTTTAGACTGCTATTTTTTTATTTACCTATTGATTTGATAAACTTTTACAAGTTTTTAGGTAAAATTACAAGACCATGGTCAGACACCTTATGTATATATAATTAACAGCTACATACATCACAACAATTTTGGTTACATTCCTGGTTCTTTCCCCCTTTTGTGGGACCATGTCTTCTTTAATATCGCGAAACTTCTACCTCTGTCCCAAAACAGACGCAATTTGTCCTTGTTATCGCCAGAAAATAGCATTTTTTGACACAGTTTGGCTCGAATTGACTTAAAAATCGCTCCGATTGTATTGGAATTACCAATGTTCTGCTAAAATACACTCAGGATAGATAGGGTTTGCGCGCCGTGACGCTCTTTCATTCTTTGCCTCCGACGTGACCCTTCCTTTGAGTGCGGTCCCCTGGAATTAAATTTTAGTTTTTTCCTAAGAATAGAGTCTTTCCTTCTTATTTGAACTACATGTGTCACCGCATGGTTCTGAGAAGTGCGTTTAGTTGTACTTTCACAGATTTTTGTTTTTGATTTTTGCTAAACTCATACTAATTGGAATTTTCAGTTAAGTATGTGAAGCCAGGAATTGGCATAAGGAAGCACTTCTGTTGACGAGGGCACATAATTCGACGTGACCACAATAAAGTATTATTTTACCGTATCGGTAAAATTAGGCGCGGCACGCACCAAAATTTTTTGTTAGTACCTACTACTTAGTTTTTCATTTTCAATCGAGTCTGAATGAGTCTGAAAATCTGTTCGTCGATTACGTTTTACGTACATATGTGTAAATACATACAATTTAAGAATTGACCGGTGATTTAGAATGCTATTACATTTGATTTTTATATGATGCAAAGAAACACAGACTAAAAACATTATTGTACTTTCGATGTCAGAAAAATTTTTTGAAAAAAAAATTGCAAAAATTTTAGAGCTGATGGGAATCGAACTCCCTAACCCGTGTTTCGCATTCACACGCCTTAACCGTTAGCTCACAGCTCCGTTGGATGATACCTGTTTG